>VWZQ01003324.1:472220-493705 GCA_013397015.1 Myiagra hebetior
CCTCGCCGCTCCCCAGATGCTGCCGAGGGGCAGCAAGGGGAGCGGACCGGCTCTGCCCCATCCCATCGCACCCCACTCCATCCCATCCCGTCCCGTCCCGTCCCTTTCCCGGCCGTCCCGCCGCGCAGAGCCCGCACTCACCGCGCCCAGCCCCGGCGCTGCCGGCAGAGATCACAGCGGTACCGGCGACGGTACCGGCTGCTAAAATGGCTGAGGGCGCGGGGGAGGAGCGAGCCCCGCGCCGCCGCCGCCAGGGCCGCCCAATCCTCCCTCCCTCGCTCCCCCCCGTGACGCCACCGGGGAAGGGGCGGGGGCGGCCGCGGACCCAGGCCCTGGTTGGTGCTGCCCGCGCGTCCCGAGGTGACCCCGGGGTTCGCAGGCTCGTGAGGGAGTGACACGGGACCCTGGCCTGCGGCAGAGCTCGGTTAGCGCGGCCCCGCTGCGGGGCTTGTTACGGTTCCGAGGCTCACGGAACAGGCCGCGGGGCAGGCGGACCCACGGGCACACGGCAAAAGCCACTCCAGGAACCCGAGTCCCGGGCAGGCTCCAGCTGGAAGCAGCAAGGCCGCCAGTCCGGATCTTTCAGGCTGGAACAGACAGCTCAGAGGTTTGTAACCCAGTTTTGCCTCCTGACAATCTGGAGACCACCAGGCCCAGTCGGAGGCCCCTTTGGTCTTTGCTCAGAACACAAGAAACGGGTTTCAGCAGCAGCGCTGACGAGAGCAACTGGGATTACTCACAGTGCGGTTCAAAAAGCCAGAGGCTACAAATATCCCCATGATTCATGCAAGAGTTTGCCAGATGGTTTTAGCTGTTTTCGAGTCTGAGGCTTCTTCAGGAAAGAAGAAAATAACGTGCTTCTGACAACACCATTTCTTAATAGCGTGTAAGGGAAGAGGAAACATGCCATGCTCCATCTATGCCGAGCAGAAGTCCAGCAGGATCCTCCCCCGCCCCATATGGAGTGGGACAGAGTGTAAAAAAACAAAATTGGCATACATTACATAGCCATTGCTATACTTGGTAACAAGTTTGCTTCCATAAAAGACAACACCTTGCAGGAGGCTAAAATGTTCTGGCAACAACTGCATGTGCAATGTGGATGTTATATTTAATAATTCTCAGAGATGCAAAAAGCACATCACTTCCTTGGATAGAGGCTGAGCTGAATCACTGTGTGGGTTTTGCTCTGTTTGGACTTCATGACACTTGGGGCAGTCTGTTACACTCTCACTTTGTTCTAATTTGTTTCAAACCCCATTGCTTTTCTTAATGTCACATCATCACTAATAAGGGAACCTGGATTGCACAAGATGCCCCAAGGCATATCTGTTTCATGCAGATTACTTTTTTGATCTAAACACTCTAAATACTTAGAAAATGTTGGGCAAACCAACTTGCTACAAGTTGTTTTTTTCCAACTGGAACACTGACACAGCTTATTTTCTAAATCTTTGTCATAAACAGCAAATGGGCTTGTAATTTATTCCAGCTATTTTGTACTTCTTATAGGCTTAGATTTTGAATTAAGTGAGTATAGATTTACCCTGATGTGGGTAAGGAGGCATGTCTTGTGCCTAAGCCAGCTAAAGCACTGGAATGGCCGCAGTGGATCAGAGCACTGCCCAAGCTAGAGCATTATGCTGTTCCCAATGAGGACTTCTGCAGCTTAGAGACCTTTAGCTAGAAGTAGCCTATTTCTGATCTTGATAAACAATGGAAAAGAAATTCAGTCTGTTTCTTAGTCCTATAAGCTTCCAGCATCTACAGCTTGATGTTGTTCCACAGTCTAACTTCTTGCTGGGTGGAAATCACTTCTGTATGTTCCGTGCATTCTGCCTGGTATTTCCATATGATGTCCCCTGACTTTTGCATTAGTTAACTATTCTCTCTTCTCTCTCTATGCCAATCCTTGTTTTACAGATTTGTAACACAGATTCCTTGCACTACTACTGTATTCATCTCTCTTCTAGGCTGACAAGTCTCACATTTTCCAGGTGCAGTTTCACAGTACCTCCAATAAGTCGGTGCTTCCATCTCTCTACTGCAGTCTGAATGTCCTTGCTCCCACATGGATTTTAGGTGCTTCAGGTTGTGCACTTCTGCTGAGTGCAACTCCTCCCTTGCCCCTCCCTTTATGCCCTCCCTGCTGAAGAACTCACCAAGCCATGGGACTGCCTCATCAATCTCTTCTTGGCCCTGGACAAGCTGGCCCTGTGCGCCATAGAAAGAAGCTCTGTGGGGAACCCCAATGCCTGCAGGGTTTGTCCACTCCTGTCCCCAGGTCAGGCACCACTGACTGACATCCAGGCCTCTGTGGTGTTGTTGGGGTTGCTCAACAAAATATTTTATCTGTTTCAGAAGGATGAACATCTAGGTCAAACTAATAATTTCAGCAAAGTTGGAAACAAATTTTGATTAATTACAATTAAGGAAAAAATATAACCTGCCAGGTTGTCATTAGAATAATGAGTCCTAAAATTAAAATTATACCTATTACAGACAGGGTGTCCAGGTGAAGAGTCAAATACATCTTGTTTTGTGGAGGATTTAGAAAGATCTCCAAGGGAAATGTTTCCTGCAGCTACAGGTATGCAAATGCCTGCCTGATTTTCATAGGATGTACTGATATACAATATGCTCTTTTGTTTGTCATAAGATACATTTTCATTTAAACCAGTTCTTTGAAAGACTCCAAACATTCTGTTTTGAAAACAAAGCAGAAACAGATTTACTTGCTGTTTATAAATAAAGCTATGGTTAACTAGTAATTCCCTGAGGATGTGTGATACTTCCAAAGGCTTCAAAACAGGAAGCTACGACAAGAAAGCCTATGGTCAGGAAGCTGACATTCACTACAAGATGTGTAAAATGTCTTTGCAAACTTTGAGAGGAGTCTTCAAACAAAAATTTAAATGATCTTTATATAACAAAATATCACAGTATCCTCAAAACCAAATCTGACTGAAAGGATTCTCGTTGTGTCTCATGTTGCAACTCCTTTGTATCATTCCAGTAAGAAACACCCACCGAAGATCTCTGTGGGATGTGATGAGTGTAACAGCACTTCCCAGACAGTGAAGTCATTCTGTACTGACGCTGATTTTCAGCCTTATCACAGAGGTCAAAAGAAGAGAAAGGGATCTTGAGGAGAGGCTGAAGCCAAGGCCTAGAAGGTCTCTGTTTTTCACTCACGATTCAGTGCAAGCTTGGAAAGAGTAAAGAGGTTCTCACTTTTTTCCTGATACCAGCAAAGGGATTGCATAATCTTAGCACTTCTAATCTAAGTAATAAATCAATATCTGGATCCTTGTGGGTTGTTTATTTATATTAGGAGCAGTGACTGATGAAATCAACTATTTCCTAAATACAATCCTGTTTTTCCTCACAGACTGTACAGTTAGAATCAAAACAACAGAGCACAAAATTTGTACACGAAGTGGGCTGTTTTGGAGAAAGCACTGTCCCAGAAAAGTTACCCGAGTTATGTCTCAGGCTGGTAAAGTTTTAGTGTTCCCCTTTTTGCATATTGGACCTCCACACGAACTCTGCCTATCAGGAGTAACGCACTTTTGCTCACTCCAGACCTTTTTAAACTGACTCTTGTGTTTTAAAAGAAAACAAAACCAACATAGCAGTCAGTCATACACATTTGGTGACACAAAGGCTTGCTGATATCTCCAAGTAAGTGCATTCCAAGGAGGAATTTCCAGTAGGGGGAACTGAGGGATGGTTGTGAATAAAGGGCAGCATTTTAAGAGAAGGGGCTGTTACCAAACAGGAATTGTTTTGGTTTTGGTGCTTTTTGTTCAAGCTAGTTCCATTCTTCCCTTAGTCTTATACAAGAAGCCAGATTCAAAAATTATCTGCAAATCCGTTTATAACAGTTGTCAAAGAATAAAAAAATTTCTATATTTTTACATGAAAAATAAAAAACCCTTTATTGTATCTCTATCCATAATACTGGGCTTTTGGGGGAAGGAGCAGGGGGAACATAAAAACAGGGTCTGATGGATTCTCTGAACAAAAGACCTGCAATCAGTTTTGTTCCCCTGATGTACCCAAATATGGCTTCTCACTTTGTGTCACTGTGTAGAAAAATGAACCTCAGCTTGTGAGCACTGAACATATACTTGCATTACAGAATAATCGTTGGTTTAAGCCCTATTCCATGCATGAAACAGAAACATGTACCTGCTTGCAGACATAGCATTTGTATTTTGCAAAACCATCAGCTTCATTACCTGCTCAGATGCATGCAGAGGTTAGAGCTACTTTGCTTTCCAGAAGTAATGCCTGACAGTAACACTCTGCCTGCTTAGGCTTCAAGACATCAGAGCAATGAGAGCACACATTTTCTGGTTTTCTCTTTTCTCTGTTTCTTTCCTCCAAGTGGGCACTTAGTTATTTACTGATCTTGGGTCAAATCAGCACTCACAGGCAGTTTCATTGAGGGTGGTAGGGTTGCACACTACTCGAAGCCAAAAGAGAACGTAGTTTCAGTGTTCTCTTACTGTCCAGTTTATGACAAAACTGAAAAGCCCCATCTGAAGCAGAGTCTTAAAGTATTAGATCACAAATAGGATGCAGTATGGACCAGGAATTCCTGACTGAAGAGTATACTTTTTAAGAAAGGAAAGCAGTATTGACAGATTTCTGATATATACCACAATAAATCTAGGGAAAGATGTGGAACTCTAAATTCAATTTCGTTGGTGCCAATAGTTACATGTCTTATCAGCAGAACAATCAGTAGATCACCATAAAAAACAAAATGCCTAAAAACAGACTTCAGAGGGAACTTTGAACAGCCATGACAAAGAAGACTGAATAGTTAGCACATAATGAAATATGTTCTATGCTGCTTAGAAACATTCAAAAGAAAGAAAATGAAATGCTATGGAAATGAAATGTTTTATTTAATTTTTCCAAGATCCAGTCTAAAGTGCATAACCACAGCTAACAGTAGCCACAACAGGCCGGACATACTACAAAGAGCCCATGAGATTAGGATATATTATGGCTAAAAATATGGCTAAAAATTTTCTTCTTTCAGCATGTTCCGTACTTTTCTCACCAGGATCTCTTGAGTCTTACAGTTTCCTTTAAAGGAGTCATAATATTTTAAATATGGTCCCCTAATTTAGTATGAAACCGTTTGGGGAATTCATTAGAGTAAAGACTAGACTTCAGTGAGGACCTTGACCTAAATAGTTTTTCTGTTTACATATGTGATGGCAGAAGTTTTTGACAGGAACAGCAAGGCTGCTCCTAATTGATACTTTTTTCCACAATTATTTTTTTCCATAGAGCCTAGATAGAAAAAGAAATTACTTGTTCCCCTTAACTTTGTTGAGATTTTTCATTTGAGCTCAATTTTTATAAAAATACGATACTCTTTTCTGAAAAGTAGCAGTAGTTTAAAAAGTAGCATGTATGTTTGTGGGCTGGGTGCTGCTTCAGCTGCATTTCTGAGGACCATGGAACAGGGAAGAACAAACAATATCCTCTGTGGTGCTCCTGTACACGTTGTTCTCAGAGGGAGCATTTGCATGTGCACATATTCCTCCAAATTTGCACAATGAGAAGTAATGTTGGTAAGGTTAGAATGACTCAACTTACTGCTTATCTGTTTGTAGCCATTCCTGTAAGCCTTGGGGGCAAATATACATCAGTGCATGAAGGACAGACATCATCTTGTATCCAAGCCATATTTTGGTGCAGAAAGGAGTACTTAACTCATTTTAGAGGCTTCCTGTGTAACAATTCACCTATTACACCAAGATTAAATTTAAAACAAAAGACCAAATGAACACATAGTCCTTAACACTAACAGACTGAGCTCTTTTCTATACTTAATAATGTAAAAACACATCTGAGAGAAATTTTTAAAACTTATTTGGTGATAGACTCGCAATCTACTTACATGCAAGCCTTATAAAATTATCTTGTTATTGTGACCTGTGTTCTGTGATTTTTTTAAACAACCTGTAAATGACTCTTGGAACATTTGTTTCTGTGGTTGTAAATGCCTATAAAAATCAGTACAAACTAATCCTGATTTCATCAGATATACTTTCTTTTTGTTTCAGAGATTGCTGTGCCCAGAGGGTAAAATTATGGAGTCACAACAGAGAACTCTAGCCCAAGGACAGAAGCATTGCATATGCTTTAAAACAAGTAGGTAGCCTTCAAGTAATAAAAATATTCTGTGCATCCTGTCTCAATTCCAGCAAGCTGCCAGTCTGCCCTGACATGCTCCAGGAGTTCTGCTTCAGCTTGTTCCTGAACTTGTAAGGGAGTCTTTACAAGACAGTCTTGCAGCTTCTATTCTTCCATGATTTACAAGACACTGCACCTCTAAGAATCCCATTTACTCAGCTTGTCAAAAAGTCACGATTTAGCTGGAATGCAAATTATATTCCTTTAGTTCTGTCTTTGTGGCAAAGCTTTGAGTCATAGCTTGTTTTTTCTAGCACAACCCCATTCTTCAGAGGCTGATTGATCACCACACTGTTTCCCATCAGTCCAGCACAGTTACCTCCATAGCACTGTGGAACATTGAAAAAGGAACACAAATTCCAGGAGAAATGTCCTTTAAAATGTAATTTATGGACAGTTTGCAGTAGTGGTACAGACCTCTTCCACAATTTTGGCTATTACACTGAATAGTATAAGAAAGGTATATGTTTATTTTTCAGTTGGTCACCTTTTTCAGACCCTTTAAGAGTCACCACAAAAAATACCCCATATACACTTTTACCTCTCCCATCCACTTAGGTCTGTATGAGCTCTTGCTTACATGAACAAAGATGCCAGAATAACAAGTTACTATATTCTTAATAGCATTTTTCAGTCAACAAGTCAACATTTCCTTTGCATAGTAACGTCAATGCCAAAATCTTTTGGGTCCAAACTGATCTGTTTCCGTTTATAATATTTGTAGTACACAAAACATTTGTCCAAGAAAAAACCAGAAATGTCATATAAAGATGGGAAATGCATCGTAAATAAAAAGCATTTTAAAGTGAAAAAAAGTATTTTAAATCTTACCTTAAAAAGTGCTTCCTGTGAGATGAAGGATTTGACTCAGCACTCAGATCTGTAAAGTAAAAGCATTTTTAATGAAGAGTCCAGGTGAAAGTCAGTCTATAATGCTGTGGTAGAGTTAACAAAACGCCGACTCTTAAATGCTTGCACTCGTAACATTGACTTCCCTTTTGGCATCAAAACAGAAGAGAATTCTACTTGCACAATCAGTTTGTCATATCAGTGGCTGCTACCTACTTGTACATGTTGTTCCTCAGGTTTACAATTGACGTCACGTATGCAAGAAATATTAATGGAATATGCTTAATTTACACAATACTTCTAATGACTGTGCTTTTGTTTCTGTCAGTAGTTCTATTATAAGTTAATTCCTGGAGTCAGTTATTTAATTTATTCACATGACACTATATATGGAAATTGTTTGCAAAAAATAATTGTTATTGTTGTAGTAGCTACAGAAGAAGTAAATGCTTGTGAATGAAGCCAAGTTCTGAAATTCACAGGCCCTGGGGCTGGGGAGCTGAATTGTAAGGTGTTCTCTGCCCCTGCTACTCTGGTACTCAGAGTCCAACACTGCCCAAAAGCAGACATCCCCCTGTTATCTGCCATGATATCTGGCTCCACAGGCCAGCCCAGGTATCAGTATCACACAGCTAACAAGTACCCCGATAACAGTTTCTTTTTGTTGGGATGAATAGTATCACTTACAGACCTATTTTCTTACCAGACAATGATACTTAAGCAGGGTGATGCTAGGGAGTTTCAGCTTTAGCCTGTGCTACCTAGATAATTTAACTCCTTCATTGGTATTCAATGGAAGCATCCTCACATAAAAGACTTGTAGCAGCTTGAGAAAATGAGAAGGCAGTGCAAAAATAGGCAGGGTAACAAAAGGTACATTATATCGACTGGACAAGCAGCCTGAGCAACTCCATCTCTTCCCAAGTTTTAGAATATTATTTTTCATTACTTAACCCTACTGTATTATCAGACCTAACAAGAGATACCTTGCTTATTTCCTCATTATCAAGGATACAAACAGCACTCGGGCTGTTTTTTCTTTAGATATTATTGATTAGCATTGACAGTAACACTCTTCAGGAGAAAAGTTAGGAGCAGCCCAAGTGTCAGCCCAGGACACCAGAGCACAGCAGTGGCAGCACCTTTTCTCCCCTCAGGCACAAGGGAGGGTCAGTTCTGCCTGCAGAGGCTGCTCAGCAAACAGGTCATGCGCAGAGTGTGTAGCACAGGACCAGTGCTAGTTCTCAGAATTTAAAGAGTTGCTTAAAGCAAAGTTACTTAATGTCTTTCTAAGATATGTTTTCACACTGGACTTATATGGTAAGATCTGAACTCCGCAAATACCAGCTACGTGTTGGGCTGGCATAGTAAGTTCATTCCTTCATATAAGCACACTTCTCATATTATAAGGAATTCTATAATTTGGAGACAAAGCACGTAATAGAACATAATTTCACTCTTTCCCCTTTTTATCTCTGCTGTCTATCAAAGTCTGTTTTATGCTGAGCATTTGATACAACACTGCTGTGGCTGGAGAATTAAAAGCTGTGTCCCCATTCAATGTTATTCAATGTTACACTGACGTTCACTTCCCTTCCCAGAAATGGCTGGCCACAGGAGACAAGGCCTTTAGACTGAAATATTGCTGTGCAGAGTAAACCAGAACTCCTACGAGCAGCAGAGCTGACAAAGCCTTCCCCTTCCAGGTTTTTAATAGATTTGAATCCCTAGCTCTTTTTCTTCCATGGATTCCCTGTTTCATAAGGATTCTCATTGCTCAGCTAATGCTGTTACTATAAAAGATCATTCAACATTATTCACCATTTCCATGCTAAACCAGGTTGCCATGTGACTGCACATGCAAATCCTGTGTGTCTACAACTTTGACCCAATATCAAATTCTTATCAAAAAAGCAAATTTATAAAGTGGGACACCCTTTCCTCATAGAGCTTTCATTGTCAAGACTTGAGTCTGTCCTAGTTATCCTGTGAAAGCAGCTTTGTCCAATGTCTCAGGTAGGAATTTCAGATAACAAAATCCACCATCTTGTTCAAGTTTACTCACAAAATTAGATTTACAAGCAATGCAAGTTTTTCATCCTTTTCTGTATTTTGTATAATAATTTCAAATGTTACACACTTTTATACTCTTCTGCAAAATGCTATAACAGCACTTGAAGTGCATAGAGTCCTTGCAGTGCAGGGGAAGCACTACAGACAGAAATGAGACACTAATTTCTAAGCATCTCCTTTTACTTTTGCTACTCATTTAATGCTAAACTATCAATTAATTTCTGAGACTTGTTTCAAATTTTCACTTTTTTTTACATAGCAAACCCAGCAAATGCTCAATGCTCAATGCAATTTCCATTACCTTACATCCCACACACAAAATGTCGGTCCTTTCAGAATTTATCTTTCAAATAGACATAATTATCTGGGGAAGTTATCACACAAAGCAAAGGAAAGAGAATAGGTATTTCCACAGAAAAGAGACTCCATGAGAACTGCAACAGGCATTTAATGAGCCTCCACTGACTTCAGCAGCACAGGGCTCCGTGCTTACTTGGAGGGAATCAATTTAGATGAGTGAAATATTGTGAAATTAATCTCCAGTATGACCCCACTGACTTCTCTGGTGCTACACAGACGGGGCACAAGGCTGGCTCACATGCTATAAAAAGTGTTGGCATAAGCACAAGGGAGTTCAGTAGAAATGTTAGAGGATTTGTGATGAACAGGAGGCTTAAACAGTTTTAAACCAACAACACAAGTTTTAACTTTAGATTTATTATTTTTCTGTGGTGTAACTTAATGGCAATTCCTCCTAATCCTGGATTAAAAAGCTTAAAATAAGCCATAATAAACCATATTCAATATCACAGAAGGTCTACAGTAATAATACCAATTAAGCCTAATAATGACCTAAGTCTGTAGGTCTAAGACATTCCCCTGGGTGTTAGGTGATACTTCAGCAAAATACTGAAATGTCTCATTCAGGCAAATAAATAATTTTAGCAAATCAAGTATAAAATGCCTGCCACTCACCCAAAATAATGATAAATAGATGCTGTCAGATTTTTATCTCATGATCAACATATTCCCAGAAGGATTCCTCCTTTTTTCCCCCACAGGCCAGGTGAGGAAATGGAATAAGGATGTGTAATATTCAATGATATCATGGTTTTTATGCCTGTCTAAAGACAGAATTGGTGCAAATCCATTTGGAGCTGGTAAGAGGGCTTTCTGAGAGTTATTGTTCATGGTATCTCAAAGCAAACTGCCCCATTTGCAGAGAAGATATGAGCCCCCTCCTCCTCCTTTCCTAACACACCTTTTAAGAGTCAGAGAAGAGAGGAGGGGTAAGAATTACATTAGAGGAATTACATTTCAGAATCTGCTAGAGAATTTTATATCATTGGTTTTACAAGCTTTTGACTACTACACTCTACTCCTTACAATTTAGCCAAAATATTTCAGATTATCCAGACCATTCAATATCCAAAAATGCATTGTGGGAGCCTCTTGCTTCTGCTAACAGGCAGATGTATTGGGGTATTGGGCTGTGGAGCATTACTCAGGCAGGATTATCAAGAGTTTGATTACTTATTTTATTTTGCTTATTTTGATATTGTATTGACTCAACTTGAAGCTACACCCCAGGTTCCATCCCAAATTTCCAGTAAGTTGTGCTGCTCACATAGTTTACTAATTTTATTTTCAAATTATCTTCCCTTGAACTGCTCTGCCTTTGTAGTATGGCAGTGACCAATGGCACAAGTAATCTCCAATTCTTTGCTAAAAATCACCTGCTTCCAAAAAAAGGAAAGGAAAGCTGTTTAATAGCAGTAACCACTCCAGTTCTGGAAGCCTGACTTCTCCTCCGAGGTGCAAACCAGGCTAAAGCCAAGCAGGACCAGGGCTGCCACCTGCTGTGCAAGTTTAATTTTTGCTCTCCATTACAAAAGCAAGTAATTTTGTAACAAAAGATAAATTGAGAAATGCAGATATTTAGCCCGATTTCCTTCATTTAAAAATCCTCTAGAGGAGAGGAATTTGACCCATGTGGCAATGGGGAAAATAACAAGCACAGGCGTGTTCACTGGTGCGCACTCATAGGGTCTGCAGGCAAGATCACAGGGGTGAGTGCCTCACCTGAGAAGGTCACACACACCTGCTCTGCGACCTTAGTTCATCTGGATACTGTCTACATGTGTACAACCCAATGTACTTCAACGTCTACAAAAGAAATATCTCAACATACCAACTCCTGGGGACGTTTGAACTATTTTATACAGCATGTGAATGAATGCATAAGAATTGTCTGCAACCCTACAGATAATACAAACTTTCTGCTAAATGTTCACCAAATTGCACTTGTCTTCTTGACTGACGCTTTCTTTCCTATTGGTTTGGACTTTGTTTGTTTTGGCTTTTTTAAAGAAAATTAGATTTTATATAGATACCAAGTATTTTTAAAATATCCTTGTTTCACTTATATCATTTGCAGATCATAGAATCTCACTGCACTACAGAAATAGGGGAAGGCATGCACTAGCGTTGTGGTGAAGATTTTAAAGAATCTTTTAATGAGAAAACTGTACCTTATACTGCTTTTGTGGCTGAACCCCTCGAATTTTCTTTGCTTATCTAGTAGCCGTTTGTGCTTTTTGGACTTAATAAAACAGCAGCAAACAGATCTGAAAAACAGGAATAACATGAAATGTTTCAAGCTGGAATGTAAGGATTTTTGTTCTTCTTTCCCCCTTCATTGGATAATTTTTTCAATGACATGCTCCTGGAGCTCCTTTGAGCTTATGTGCTAACAGTACAGTTTCAGCTTATCCCTTTTTCTCTGCTTCTAGTAAAGAAGGCTTTACAGAAATTATTTGGGCACATTCGTTCACCATTAGTTAGAGTTTTAAGCTGAAAAATCTGTTGCTGAGTACATATGATCAGTTGGGTAACAACCTGTACTGAGTACCATAACACTGACCTCCCATCTGGGCAAGAAGGGATTGTGTCAGGGTTGGGACTGTGGAAGAAATCTCCCCAGTAATCAGCTAGAGGAGAAAACTCAGCCCCCAGCTCTGAAGCATGTGAATGCCATCAGCCAAGCTGTGAAAACACTCACATGTACACAAGCCATCAATCCTGATAAATATAGAAAGATCTGTGGTAAATATTTTCAAGATTTATGAAAAAGCCTAAGAGAGGCTGAGCTATCTGGAAATCACAGACCTGAAAAACTCTTTTGCATCCCCTGTTCTATTACTGGAAACTGTTAGCAACCATCCACTGATGTAGGATGAATAAAGGAGCCAATGACTACATGATTCATCTGGATACCAAGATGAGAACGTAAGCTGAGATATTAAATCTGCATGAGATATAAATTCTCTTGTTTCCTTCAAACACAGTGCACTACATTGGCCTCAGCAAATAACACAGCCCCCCCCTTATATTTAAGCATCACCTCCTTTACAACAAATGCAATCCTTACATATTTCATGAAAACTTAGTTCAAGTTAATTATCACTAAATTTCAGTCCAGTTATTGCTGCAGTTTAGAGCTAGTTCCTTTCTACCCATCTCATCTGAGAACTACAAAACCTATTTCACTCTTTCAGGTTTAACATGAGAACACAATTTCTGCCTTCCTTCCTGCAAATGCTGACACCTTTTCCCAACCTCTGTTCTATCAAAGCTCTCAGTGACCACATGGCCATCATCCTTTTTTGCAGAAGGAGGCACATATTCTTGGAATTTAAAATAAATCTGCCTTATAGAAGAGTATTGTGTCTCACACAGGTGTGCCATGTATTGTTAGAATAGAACTAGTTCAATTCATAGAAAAATAGAAACATAGAATCATAGAATGGCCAGGGTTGGAATCTTACTCCTTCCACTAGATCAGACTGCTCCATCCTCACAGCAAGAATTTCTAACTAATATCTAATCTAAACCAGCCCTTTATCAATTTAAAGCCCTTCTTCTTTGTCCTGTCATTCCATGCCCTTTTCAAAACTCCCTCTCCACATCTCTTGGAGCCCCTTTAGGCATTGGAAAGTGGTCTAAGGCCTCCCTGGAGCCTTCTCTTCTTCAGCCTGAACGGTCCCAACTCTCTCAGCCTGATTAATAATAGTAAATTGTTACTATTTCATTTCCTTTGTGTAGAAAAGTAGTCATAGCAACATTCTCAAGGGATAATACAACAAAACTTGTGCTGCTACTGAAAGTAAAGTGGTGGGCGGGGGAGGGGGGAGTATCTTTTAGTTAGAGAGCGTTGGAATCAGAATTTCAGGGGGTGACCAACCACCAGAGGGCTCGCGGCTCCTCCCAGGGTGTTCAACGAAATGGTTAAATAAACCTTCTGTAACAAATCACTTAAACATGACCTGTGTCCCGTGTGAGGCTCCTACTCTTTGTGAAATGCATTAGCTTGCACAGAAAACACGCCAGTATACTAATTTTCCCTCAATAACTCATTAAGACACACTAAGACATGCCTCACCATGGTCCTTACCACGGGCTGCAGCGGGAATCTCTGCTCCAGCGCCTCCTTCTTCACTGACGTTGGTGTCTGCAGCTGTTTCTCTCACATATTCTCACTCCTTTCTTCCACTGCAGTTGCACAGGGGTTATTTCCCCTTCTGAAATCTGTTATCCCAGAGCTGTTGTCTCCATTGCTGCTGGGCACAGCCTTGTCCAGCAGCAGGTCCGTGCTGGAGCCAGCCAGCCTTGGCTCTGTTGGACATCAGGGAAGCTTCTGGCAGCTTCACAGAAACCACCCCTGTAGCCGCCTCGGCTACCAAAACCTTGCCATACAAAGGTATAAGAGCAGCCTTTTTGTATTTTAAAGCATCTAATTTAATGGGTTATGTTCACAGAAGTGTTCAAGTGTGTGACTGATATCTGTGCATGCTAATAAATGATGCAAGGGTCTAACAGAACCCAGGTTTGGCTCAGAAATCTTTGTGGAAAATGGACACTGCTTGATCACTGAGGTATCCAACACCTCCTTCCCAAATATCACAAGACATAAAAATACACAGTGATAACACAATTATACGACATAATAGACCTGACCACATAATATTCCAAGATAGAATGAAATGGTACAAATTTCATACAACTTAATTAACCAGAGATTACATCATGTTCTCCTTCCCACCTTTTGTGTTGTTTCTGAGACTGGCATTACATTTGTTTTACTTTATGTTAAATATAGGAGTTCCCTGACTTTGAACACCAAATGTCACTGTGGTATTAATAACAAAGGCAAATTCCACCCAGAAGGTTAGGGAAGACACAGTGTTCTGAATCGCTTGGGTTGAGGTTCACAAGCAGTGACAGTGTCTCATAATCTGAAGTTAATTCTTAGTTTTAAAACTAAGAACTCAGTCGTAGCCAAAAGGGTTTTCAGTAAGTCATCATGGATGTCAGTGTGCTCAATAAACGATAGCAAAACAGAACAAAAATAGAAAGCACACGTTCTTCTCCCTGCATATCTATGTAGATTTAGAGTGTGCCTCCTACGTATACCAGTCACAGCTTAAATCAACTCTAACAAACAATTAAGAGACTGAGAAAAGTGCTGTTAAGGCTCAGCTTCCAAGAGAAAGAGTTTGGATGGTTCTTTGAAAAATGCCTTTTATTATACTTAGCAATAGTATGGGGCTAGTACAGGACATGAAACAAAGCAAATGCCTTGAAGACTGAAAAATGGCTAAACAACAGCTCTAAAGCCTAAGTGTTTGGTTGCTGATGTGTGAAAAGAGCAGTCATCTTCTTTTTGTTAGTTCTCAAGATACTTCAAATTTAAGGAGAACATCTGGATGGAAACTTTAATTTTCTTAAGAACTCATGTGTTTTATAGCAGATCCATTTTTTCTACACTCTAAAAAAATCTTTCCCCAGGCTCCAAACAACTTCAGAGAATGTGTTTACTCAGTATATGAAACTACAAAGAAATATTCCCATTTTTCAGTTTCCTCCTCCACCCATATTGCAGACTGACTGGACTGTTTGACCTCTTAATTTCAATACAAGTAAAGTAAACAATGTGCAGAGAAACAGTCAACTATGATTTTCTTTATCTCAGAGCAAACTTTGCTCATTCATGATCATTCTGTAGTTTCCCCTGCTTTTACCTCCACCTGATCTTTGTGTCTATTAATACAGCAGCATTTTATGTATGGGAAAAACTAAGTCAAATAGTGCAAACATGACAGAAATGTGAATCAGTGAGAAGCTGGTTCTTGCAGTTGTCATCTAGCAAGTTTCTGTTGGTGCTTTATATTACTTTCAGTCCATCAGGTTAAAAAACATGACAATGTGATACGCTTTTTAAACTTCTATTTTGAATGTTTCTAGTTGACATTTACTTATTTTTTGGTATTGTCTAGCATATGTTCTAGCTAAATTAGCTGACAGGGAGAGATATGATAAATGCCACAGCCTTTCATCTTCCTCTCAAGAAAATTCCTTGAGAGGAAATCAGCAATTATATTACCACAAGCCTTTCTTTAAATTCATAAAAAATGCATGTCAGCAACTGACTCAATAGAAGGAAGTCAGAATAACTGATGGAAGAATCTCTATGAACCTAGATTTGTAGCAAGAAGAAAAAAACCAACAAAACAGAAAAAATAAGAACCAACAGAGCCCCCCTGCAGTGAGTGGCTTGCTGTAAGTATTGCACCCCCCAAGACCACTGAGGTGTCCTGCATGGCAGCTCGTGGTGATGATCTCCCTGGGGTAGGGACACGTCTCAGAGTGCCCCTCGAGGCTGGGAGAGCCCTTACCCAGTGTCTCACACCTGCAGCGAGGTAGGAATGCTTGATGTCAGATCTAAACGTGCATTGCATGCTCCTGACATGGATCTATACCAGCTACAGCTTCACTGTGAGGAGAGCAGCCAGCAGCAGTGTTCGACTGCCAGCAGACAGTCATAGTCTATTTCCTGTGTTCAAAGCAAGTAATCAGCCCTTGCCACAGCCAGTAAAGCATTGCTTTTGGTCCCACTGCTTTCACAAGTGATCCTGGGTTTGATTACTTTCTGAAAAGTGGATAAAATAAGAAGAATTTTCTCAAGACTATAAAAGCACTTCAGGAGTTAGTTGAACTCAGCCTGGGGTGTCAAAGGCATCCTAACAACAAAAAAGCACATTGAAAATAAGGTCAGAGGAAGGATGTACATGTATAGACTTCTGAAGATTCAATCTCGGTAGGGGAGCAATTGTCCTAATATGTGAAGGGAAAGTACATTTGATTTAATTCCCGGGCTACAAGAAATGAAACAAGAAGGCCAAGTGAAAAGTGAAAAGAGGTAGGATGTAAGTAGGAAGCCAAAAAGACTCTGGTTTCTGTTTTGTACAGAAACAGCCCTTCTGGTTTACAAGTGTTGTTGCTTTCTGTATACATGACTTGAATATATTCATGCCCATAGTCTGCAAGTGCTGTCCAGAGGCTGTTCTAAGTCTCATTTTGACTGCTCAAAGCATTTTCAGACTGCAACTCTGTGCCCAGTACTGTTCTTCATAAAACAAAAAATTACAAGCAAGGAAGACATGTGAATATTGTTATTCATCTGAAAAATTGCAGGACTTAAAATATATAATTTGCTTTGTTGCTCATTTAGCTTGTGGGTTTTTGTTGTTTTGTTTTTTTGTAACACCTCCTACATAAGGGCATGGAGAGTCTAGTACACTTACAGGTGTAACTACATACTGATGTGTGCAATCATTTCTAAAGTACAGCAGCAGAGCTTGGTGCTGAGGAAAGGTCTCAATCTATATAATTAAATTCAAAGTATTTGAGGACAGGCTTAAGCAAAGCATGTGCTTAAATGCTCTTTTGAATAGGAATCAAGGTCTTTTAGTCCTTCTGCTCTGAAGTCCAACTTGTGATGCTTGTTGATGATATCTACCACATGCAAGATTTCAGGCCTTGCCTTTACTTTCAGACTCACTTAAAGTGGAATTTGCAAATGATATGTTAGGAAGAGACAAACAGCAGAGTTTTATTTTCCAGAGAGAGCATAAGCTGCCTTTAAATTTCATACCTTCTCAGGGAGCAGCAAGAGTGGGGCTGCCCCACGGAGGCAGCAATCAGGAGTCAGTGCCCACGCGGGGGCACTGACCTGAACAAGGGCTCATCCCTGAGCATCCAGCCAGGCCAGGAGAACAGGGCTGGAATGGTGACAGGGGCTGTAAGAGTCCAGTGATCATTAGGAAAATGAGGGGGAACAAGCCAGGTCCAAGGTCAGTCCAGGAAGCCAGGAACAGCCAGCAAGTCAGGAACAGCAAAGGCCAGAGCTGAGGACAGAGTCTGCCTAAAGCCCAGCCTGGGGGAGGACTGGGGCTCTGCGTGGTCAAGGACTCCTGGTATGCCCAGGGCCTGGCATTTCTTCATGGATTAACATTAGATTGCACCATTTTTATATTTAAAGAAGACACTGACAGAAAAATAAATCTCACGCTAGATACAAGAACAAGCCTCAGGCTCTCCTGCAAACGTTTTAGTTGCAGGAATTTATTGCTTTTAGGGAACCATTGCTATTGACATAGGAGAAACATATGTTTACAGTGGGTCTTAGTAAGATCCTAACTTACTTAGACAAAGGATGAGAAGAAATGGTTAATAAACAGAAAAGAGCAATTGTTTAGTGTTCAGTCAATAATACTAAATTATTATTCCCAGATTTCATAGTCCTTTTCAAAGACACTGAAGAAACTCAAAGAGAATGAAGGAACTGTGCCTAAGACATCCAGCAGATTGAGATCAGAGAACCAGATTTTTTGGATTTATATTGGATCACGGTCTGAACATGAATGATCCATATTGTGTGGTTGCAAAGAGGAATCAGTTGTACCAGGATATGAAGTTTTATACTAACTGTGTTCCTTTTTACTAATGAGTGGAAAAATCACAGCAAGACAAGAAATCAGCAGGCCACCTCATCCATGCCACAACCCAAAGTAGGATCAAAGAGGTCAGCAAAGTGCTCCAGGTTACACCTAACTCTGGAATTATAATTGTAAAGTTAATCAGCTTCCTCATACACTCAACCAGAGAGCCCCAGAAAAATTGATGCCGGCATAAGACAGTGAGACAGAAAATGAGTTGCAAGGGGTAGAGGAAAGGCAAAGATGATTTATACAAGTATTATGTGTTGAACTATGATGCAACCTGATCTTACTGGACATCTTCTTTATTTTTTATTTTAAAGTTATTATTTATTTTAAATGATTCCTGAATGGTCAGAAATGTTTTGAAATGTAATTCTGTGTCCTCCCCCAAGCTTTGCATCACCTGCAAAATTAATAAGAATTTTCTCTGTTCCATTATTTACATTGTTAATACCAATAATGAAAAGACCCAGACTGAAGACAGGCTCTAGAAAACCAGCAATGTATCCTTTCTTTTTGTCAGTGAACTATTGCTTGCTATGAACTACTCCTTGCTTTGCAGTCAGTTTTGTACCTTACAATACATTTATCCAGACTGTATTTCTTTAACTTTTTAAAGAAAATGTCATGTAAGTGTCATAAACATAATCAAGCTGACAACAGGCTGTGTCCTATCCATAAGGCCTGTTCCCTATTGGAGGAGAAAATCAATTTATCTGGTGTGATTTATTTTTGACAGATCCATGTTGACTGCAGTTGTTCTCTGGTTATCATCAAGGTGCTAATAATAGTTTGTGAGGTTTATTTGTCCCAGGATTTTTTCATGAATTTAAGCTAGTAACACTTAAATTGAGGTGTATTTCTCTGGCTCCATCCCCCCTCTAATAACAGGAATTTACAGTTGCCTCTTCTGTTTTTCCAGCATCTCATTCACCTTCTTAATTCTTCAACTGTCTTTCAATCATGTTCACTAGACTCAAACTGTTTAAAAACATTTGGTTCATCTGAGTGCTCCTTATCTGTTCTTTATCTACTCTGTGCTGAAATTATTTTGTTCTCAGCATCACCAGTGACAACTATCTGCTTGTGCATGATCTTTTTTGTAAGTCTAATACAACAGAGGCACCAATTCCTTTAGCTTTCTTCATAATTTGTTGATAGATTCTCTTCTCTGTTGAGTAGGGGTTAATAATTTCTCTATATCCTTCTTAGTACAAATATATGTAAAGAGCAGTTTTTATCTGGTAGCTGTTGACAGTTCAATGGTTTTGCAGCAATACCTTTTTTAGTATTTCTTTCTTATTCTTAGTTATTTGACCCATCTTCCTTTGTATTTTCTTCATGTGCTTAAGGTCAATAGAGACCTCATGATGTGGCTAAGCTAAGCTTACTGCTATTTCTGTTCTACTCACAATTGGGATAAATGGTCCTTTGAATTCTTTTCTAAAGCATCATTCCTTTTCTTAACTCCTTCCTTTAGAAGCCCCTCCTATGAGATCTTAACTATTGATTGCTTAAATCTTTAGCTTTCATGACATCTGTCTTTATTTAACTGATCTCTTTCCTTCCTCTTCAATGGACAACAAACTGTCATTTTGCAAATGCTCTTTTTTTTTTTTTTTTTTTTTTGGTAATTTTTGTGAGCAAAATACTGCCCACTTTTATGTTTTCAGCCAGTTATTCTTCACTGGCAGTCTCTAAAAAACCTCAACTCCAAACCACCCAACCAAGCCCTCATATTCTTGAGGCTAGGCCATACCCTAAAGAAGTCACTACACCTGAAATACCAGCACCTTACAATGAACTTCTGTTCTAATGGAAAGGGGTTTTCACTTCACCAAAGATAAACTCAGGAAAGAAGTCAGAGAAACAGACCCCAGACACTGCCAAAGATAAGAGACTGAAATGCAGAGACAAGGTATAAAATTGCCTGGGATTGCTTCTAGCAGTAGCAGCTGTCCTCTTGTATGTGATTGAGGGAGTGGAAGGAGATGGATCTGTTCCAGGTTGTTCATGGCAGCAGGTAATCCAATTGGTAGACCCCAAGAAAAAATACTCTGTGCCTTGTAAGCAGTAATCCTGTGTTTTAGAAATAGAGGAAGAAGAAAACTGCCAAATATTGGTGTTAGTGCTGAACTGTTTGTTTTGAGTATTCAGGCTGTGGAGCAGGGTAGTGCAGCAGGTGTGTGTTGCAGGTATGTGTGTGTCCAGTTAGTGAGAGAGGCATTTGCAGGAACTTTGTGCTGCAGGTTTAGATCAACAATAGGTGTTTTAATGAATGAGCAGTGACTGAAAAACCAGCATTTCGTAGAATTCTTATTAAGCTCAAATTATGGAAAATAGTCCTTGAAGATTTTGGAAAAGCCTGGTGGGACCCCTTCTTTCCCAAAAAGGGAGTAATTTCTTCCACAGCAGAATGGCAGTGACAAAGCGCCTCCAGCTTTACAGCTGCCCCTGGGTCTATGTGGAAACCACTTTGACTCAGCCCCTATTGATATCTGACTAGTCTTTCCAAACTTATTTGTGGAACTAAGCTTTTATTTTCAATTAATCAGGCTCAACAGTTTGTCCAGTGATGGTGCTGTCTAATGCTGTCCTGTGGAGAAGGAAAGCCCTGTAATAACCAGGATGGGAAGAGCGATGTGCTGCGTGCAGGTTATGTGAAATAAAACCTGCAGGAGACAGCTCTCAGGGGATGTCCATGGCTCTGATTGCCTTGACAATATCCCCTAAACCTGCTACTCTCTCTGGATCTCCACGGACCTTTGCCTTTGAGACATAGAGTTACATATTTGCAATACAACCTTTTCACAATGCCACAAACCAGGAACCAAACCTGGACTCTGCTGCGCAGGGCTCAGTCCGGCACTCATGGCAGTAAATCGTCTAAGCACAAAGGCAAGTGGGGTCTGCGCTCTGTGCCAGGCACTGGGCACCCCTGGCTGGAGGCACCTGCCCATGTCCAGACCGGGGCTGGGCTGGAGCCCCGCTCAGGTTTGTCCCTTCCTCTGCCGACCTGCCTGTATCTGCTGCAATGGCACTTGAAAAACTCGTTTATCGAGTTAAGGTCGCTGCCGATAGGGTCGGCGAACAGGACCGCGCTGACAGGCGTGCAGAGCCGTGCCCGGTCCCGGCCGGTGGCACTGAGGGGGCGAACCGCGGGCAGCTGCGATGAGGAGGAAGAGGAGGAGGAAGGGGGGCAGCCGGGCGAAACCCGCGGCAACAGGCGGGAGGGAGCCGCGCACNGAAGGGGGGCAGCCGGGCGAAACCCGCGGCAACAGGCGGGAGGGAGCCGCGCACGGGGAGCGCGCACCGCCGGGGGAGCAGCGGCCACGGCGGCGAAGGGAGGTGGTGGGGAGCGGAGAGAGGCGGGCACAGCCGTGGCGGAGGGAGGAGCGGGCGGCCGGGCGCAGCCAATTCGGGGGATCCGTCCATTTTTCGGCGTGAGTCAGGCACGTCGGTGGGGTGATGCTGCGGCGCCGGGCAAGGGCCGGGCCAGCC
>VWZQ01003326.1:0-31296 GCA_013397015.1 Myiagra hebetior
GTACCTTCTGCCAGAGGCTCCAGAAGGACGATTCTTCCTGGCTGTGGTGTAGAGCATATTTTTCTTATCCTGTCCTATCCTGACTGGCTCAAGGGGTACTGCATCAACAGTCTCCTGTTTAATTTGTTTCAAAGCTTCTTGTTCTTCAAGACCCCACTTTAAATCATTCTTCCCCTGTGTCACATGATAGAGAGGGCTGACAATCTGACTGTACTCTGGAATATGCATCTTCCAAAAACCCACAACTTCATTCTTCCCCTGTGTCACATGATAGAGAGGGCTGACAATCTGACTGTACTCTGGAATATGCATCTTCCAAAAACCCACAACTTCATTCTTCCCCTGTGTCACATGATAGAGAGGGCTGACAATCTGACTGTACTCTGGAATATGCATCTTCCAAAAACCCACAACTTCTAGGAAAGCCTGTGTCTCCTTGTTGGCTGGTGGGGACAAAGCTTCTATTTTTTTTCGGCCACATCCATTGGAATCTGACATTCTTGAGAGAATACCTTTCCCTCACACTTGACAGGAGCCACCTCCAGAGGTGAGAGTTTCTGTCGTCTTCCCAATCCCCTTGTCAGTGCACACATCCCAGCACAGGGATCCCAGTTCCTTGGTTTTGCTACCATTCAGATCCATATTGTGGGCCATGATATCCCAGCACTGGAGCAGCCAGGTCACCAGGGGCTCTCCCAACTGGCAGCTGAAGTCTTTTTGGATATCTCACAACTCACATGGGCATAGGGACCAGGTGATTGTCTCTGGCCCTGCCTCTTCCTCTTCCTCCTGTTGTGAGGGCCTTGCTTCCTCTTCATCCCTCTAAGAGAGGTGATTTTTGCCTTGGATGTCTTCTTCCATATAGGGGTAAGGGCTCCTGGCATGGGCTGTTTCTCTGGTTCAGCTGCAGTTGGAGTACCCACAGTGCCTGTTGCTCTGCTTTCCTCTTCCTCTCCCTGAGGGTGCTGTCTAGTATGGAGCACTGTTTGATAAATAGTAGCCAGGGCCCAACACATTGCATAACTTTGCACCTCTCTGGAATTGCCACAGCATTTTTCTTTCAAATATTCTCCCACTTTATCAGGATCCTGTAGTTGCTCAGGGGTGAACTTCCAAACCATTGGAGCAGAACAGTCCTTCAAAAGCTCACCCATTTTCTGCCACATTACATGCCACTCATGACTGTCCACCCCTGGTGCAGATCTCTGAATGACCTTCCTAAAAATCTCTTTTGTAACTCTAAACATGGTGTGGACCACACTGAGAAGACCTGGCAGACTTAGCATACAAGAACATGCTTTCCTTGACATCCAAGGGAAATTGAAAATCCTCAAAAGCTGTTGCAACAGGCCTGAAGAAGGAAAAGGGGATGCAAAGCTGGGGAAAATCATCCTCCTGTTCCCCCCACAGACTGGGTACGATTATTAATGGACTTCCAGAGGCAGCACCCCAGGACAAAGCAAGAGATCAACACTGAATACACATCCCAAATGGCTCTCATTGTCCTCAGTGTTATCATGTCATAAACTAATATGTCACAGTGCACCATAGAACGATCCTGACCCTTCTCCTTGCTCTCAAAAGGAGCACTGTGATGGGCACAGAGAGTATACATTAAAATATAGACAGGGTGAGGTACCACAACCACATGAACAGACCAAGCAACGTTGTGGCCAATTGCTCTGTACCTAATACAACAAATGCTTAGATCAACTTCGTTTCCAACCCTCTCTGGCCAGATCTGTTGTTACCTCAACCCTTCCCACTCCATATTGGGTGTCAAATAAGGCTGTTGTGGTTTAGGAATGGAATTCCCCAGTTTAGTGCTCCCACTAAAACCATGCTGCTGCTCACCCTCCCTCCCCCACCCCACCCCACCTGTGGGTGGCTGGAGGAGAATTGGAGGCACAAAAGGCAAAGATCATAGGCTGAGATAACAATTTACTGGAAACAGCAATGAGGTAAGAAAACCAACAGTAACAGCAAGAATATTAATAACACAAGTGTATAAAAGAGAGAGTGAGTCACATGCCAAAATGCTCACCCAGAGCTCACCACCCCACTCCCTGTGGCTCGGAACCAGCATTACCCCACTGTATTGTGCCTCACATTCTGTCCCCCACCGCTACTTAACCAGAGGGAACCACTTCTCCCCACAAGAGACTCCCTTCCCCCACCCCTGGCAATGAGATGAGGTTGTACAGAACAACCTCTGGGTTCTGGCCATGCAACTCCTGGCTACTGCAGAAATTAACCCTGTCCTGGCTGGAACCAGGATATAAGCCAAGCAACCTCAACTGCTCCACATCATGTGAAGATTTAATCCAACGGAGTCCAGTGCATCCCTCTGAAGATGGTCTAATACATAAATTCCCATTGCAATGAAAAAAACCCAGTTTATTCCTGGATGAACCTACCTAATAAAATGAATTTATGGCCCATGAAGCCCCTTAAGTTTAGCACAAAGTAGCCCATAGCACATGGATTGTTCTTGGATACTATCACAGGTAATACTTCAATTTAAAGCAAACAGCTGCCAGACTCCCATGTCCCACGTACCTTACATTGCTCCCTCACTGGAACAAAAGCTGTTCCAAACTATTTTCTTTTACATACAGATGGATCCCGCTGAAATGTCAGTGGAACCTGTACTTCTACCCTAGAAAAGAGGCACCGACCTGTAAAGCACAGTGACTGAGACAGGCACTCTTTAGACTTCAGAAAATTAAATCAGGGCACTGAATGTGCCCAGCTGAAGTGTGTTCTCATTTGCAAAAGATCTGAAAAGCTGCATCCTTAGTGAAAGAGCAAATTTATGAGCTCAGCTGGAAGAGTCATGCACTGCAGACAGGATGGAGGACATGACCCACCCCATCAGCTCCGCCCATGCACTTCTCCGGCTGTTTTGTAAAGCCACTAAGGCTATAAATTTATAAGAAAATGTCTAGGTTGGTTAAAGCAAGTTGAATGGAGCCTCCTGAGAAATTCTGTTACAGAACATCACCTCTTTCTGAGACAAGTCCCAGTGCAGATCATGCAGGGAACAGCAGACCTTCTGGTAAAAAAGAGTTGCCACTTGTCCATGACGTAATTTTTTAAGATTAAAAAAAGCTTACTTTATCGTCTCCAACAACTCTAAATAACAAGACAGGGCATTCAGATTGGGTTAGAAGGTCTCTCAAGTTTTATCTGCAAAAAGTTTGGGCACTTACTGTCCATTTTCCAGGTCCTTCACGTGGCACACAGATGCTTCTACCACATCCTTTGGGTTGTGGTAGGGGTTGCTGGCAATTGGATGCTCCTCAAGATGGTAGTGCCGGGCAGTCCCATTGACTTTGTAGATCAGAGGGCTGGCTTTCCCGTTGGGTGACATCTCCTCCTTGCTTCTCTCCTTCTCAGGTATCACAACTTCAATTTTCACTTCAACTGCAGGAACGAACCAAAATCTTTGTTAAAATGAAGCCAGAGGTTTTGCTGCTGTTCACTGTTTTTTCTCTCTTTCCTTCCCTGAACTTGGAAACAGACATCAAAACAGGTATTTTTTGTTGACTTGACTTGGAAGTTAAAACATTTAACATCAAGCTTGGCTGAATTACCTGAGTCCATTATTCCTCTGTTCTTTCTGCATCAGGCACTTTGCATTTGTGAAGTACGTGTTCTTGAAACCGGACATGAGTCATTGGTGCAAAACAACTCTCAGCTACAGTTCTTGTCCTGCTTAGTGGCAAAAACCTTCAGGCAGCTCCATATGAGACATGCCAAGGTCTCTGGGGCTCAGACAGACTTCAAAAACCCCTTTAATTGTTTGTAGGTAATGATAACTGAAAGAGAAAGCCAACACTGCATGGTGCATAAAGCTGCTTCATTAGATGGAGACCAATTAATAAGGAACTAGAAACATCCAAAATTATTTCCACATGAAGTTTTGAGTGTAGAGTGACTCTTCAACAACAGGTTGAAGAGAAAAGTAAGGATGGTCCATTTTTCTCATGTGTACACCAGTGAACAGGCCTGACAATAAATCATCCCTGTCCTGGGGACCAGAGGACCAAGGGACACATGGGAGCAGGGACAGTGGGGAGCAGAGGCGCACTCCTCGGTCACCCAGGTGAGGACATGCAGAAGTTACTGTGAGGGTGGGGAGGCCCTGGCCCAGGGTGCCCAGAGAAGCTGTGGCAGCCCCCTCCCTGGAAGTGTTCCAGGCCAAGTTGGATGGGGCTTGGAGCAACCTGGGATAGTGAAAGGTGTCCCTGCCCATGGCAGGGGGTGGAATTGGATGAGCTTTATGGCCTTCTCCAGCCCAAATCATTCTGTTCGTCCAAGCTCCCTGAAAGGCAGTGCTCACCCACCCTCCCCACTGACCCACCCAGCTGCATCCCCACCCTCCACCCCATGGCCCAGGCTGGGCAAGCTAGGCACAGCAGCATCAGAAGCCACTGATGAGCTCTCACATCACAAAGTGGAACACATCACTTTACCTCCTAGGGACTTCATAAAGTTAAAGCCATTAATATTAATAATAAATGCCAGAGAGTTATATAGAGAGCTAGGGGAAAGTGCCAGAGACTGGTGAATTACATGGGAAATCATTGAGCTTTCCCCATCATGAACAGGAAAATCTGTGCAAAAGATAAAAGTTAAAGTTCACAAACTAAACAGGTCAAGGAAAGGCAGAGGAAGGGTAAAAACAAGCCCTTCAGTGAGGCTTGTGAATGACAGGGATGCTGAGTCTTCCCAGCCTCATCTATTGTCCCAAACCTTTTATTGCAAGAATATTGGGAGAACGATGGAAGAACAAGTCAGGGAGAAGGTTGTTTGTTTTGGAAAGGAGAAAAGAAGTGGCCATGGCCCTGGAGGCAGGCATCTGTCTCAGAAGTCCTGCAAGTTTCTGCTGTTAGTGCCAGCTCAGCAAGGCAAGGGATGGGTGGCTTTTTGATAAAGTGCCAAATCCCTGTGCTCACCTGGGCAGCATTCACCAGGGGTAGTGACAGACAGATCCAGGAAAGTGATCTTCTGTGCATGCACACTGAACCAACAGAAAACGTCACCTTCTGCTGTGCTCTAGCAGCTGTAGGAGTTAACATGGCCAGCACCATGCATTAAAAAAACCCACATTGCTATGATCAAATCTGTTCCTGGAGCTTTAAAGAAGCAGCCCAGCTGCTGCAGGCACCCCGTAAAGAAGCTGCTCCCCATAAGCACTACTTTCCTAGGGCACTGGGAGAAACAGAAATGGATTTTCCAGGATGGGGTTAGGAAATACAATGAATACCCATTTACGCCAGTGCCCGTAAAATACTTTTGGACCAAGAAACAGGAGGCTGATATCATATGATTTCACAGCCAATCTGCAGAAAATGTGGCTGTGCATCCTTGCAGCCAGACTGCAGAGCTAGACCATATTGCAGGATGGGACAAAGGTTGGGCAAAGCCGGTGGCTCTGAGCCCTAATGGTGAGGGGGATATAGATATCAGTGAATCCACCCTGAAGAGAACAACTCCCATCTCTCACTTGGCTGATGCCCCAGGACTTTGTTTTCCAGAGCACATTTGGGTCAGGTAGGCACATGGACTGCACACTCTATCACAGGAATATGAACCTGCAGGGATGAAGAGGGAGATGTAACTGAGCTTTTCCCTTTTTCCTCAGTGAGAAAAACATATGCAGGAAGCAGCAGGTCTCTGGCACTCAGCCATCCCCACTCAGAACCCACCAACACTGCTAGACAAATGTCCAGAGGAAAAGAAAAGGAGTTATAAAATCTTCCGCCTCCTATTTCGGGCCCCATATTTCACCACTTGCCTCTGTGGGGGGCATATCCCACCTGCCTCTCAGCAAGCCTTTTTACCCCCATCTCCTCCTCCTTCTCATGCCTCTCAGCCATGGGGAGAGATGGGGGTAACCCCTCACACATGGGGCGTCCCTCTGGCCAGAAACTGCATTCCCGAGGGATGATCCCTCCAGGAATCCAAGGCTAAGCAGCACCTGAGCTGATCCAGCAAACTGGTTCAGTTACCATCAGGGAAAATGACATTTAAATGAAATATTTATAAACCCAAGTTTAATTCTGAAATCTGATTGGTACAAAGGGGCTGGGGCCAGTGTGCTCCAGCTCTTTGATAGTCATACCCTATAACTGCTAGAATAGGGTCTGGGCCTTAAAGCAAACTGTTTGGAAAGTTCTAGGCATGTGAGTACAAATCTAGACAACCTCTCAGAATATAGGGAGAGATATGGATATAAATATGGATATTGACATATAAATATGGGTATAAAGGTATAGATATAGATGATATAGATAAGATTATAAATAGAGAGTTATATGCGTATAGGTATAGATACAGATGAGGAAAGAGACAGAGATGTGCCTGTTTGCCCTGTGCCACCAACATCCCTTATACACATACATATGTGTGTATGTGTTTGTGTGAGTTCATGCACATTTTTAAGACATCTCTATAGATACACACATACATAAATGAAGAACCGGAAGGCCAGGGCTGTAAATATTTTATAACAATATAGAAAAAAAGCAGAGGAACCAGCTGAGCATTAACAAGTGTTCATATCACACATCCACATACACCTCAGCACTGCAAGCTCTCACTACCCAAAAATCCTGAGTCAGCTCTTCAAAGTCACAGAATCATTTAAAATACAGACTCTTGACAAGACTATAAATTTTGATACAATTCTTTTCTCCCAGGTTTTCAGCCTTTAGGTCGAGCACTGCTGGGATCCTTCACATACACTCAGGAACCATGTCCCAATCCGATTTATCACAGTTGGCGCAGTTGTTTTCCTATCGTGGTGATGATGTTCTTGTGTTTTGCCTTGATGTCATTCACATAAGCGGTCAGTCCTTAATATCCCATTACACCTCCTGTAAATTTATTCCTTCTCCATCACTATTCACAGCCTTGTGGGACAAGTTAAAGCCTCTGCTCGCTCGCTCCTGGAGAGGTACTTGAAACATGAGGCTGGAACTGTTGACATAGATCCCAGAGCAGGGTGCTGGCAGGTGGCTGGGCCAGTGCAGGGTCACAGGCATCATTTTAAAAAAAAAGAGCAATTAGACGCCCCAACACTTCTTTATCACAGGATTGGGTTCCCAGTATGGCTCAGAGCTCTTCTGGAGGTTAAATTTAAATGATGGATACCAGGCCATTGTACCCTCCAGGTCCCAGATAAAATACTAGAAACCAGGAAAATACTGACTTAATATGGGAAGAGAGAATTGACATGAGCCAAGGGCTGACTTGAGCCAAGGGAAGTCTGGATAAGATGAAGATGCCTGGCCATAGGGGATGGAGAAGCTGAGCTGGCAAGGGGAGAGCAGTGTGTCTGCCTTCCCCAGCCCCAAAACCCTGTAACGCCTCAGGGTGTGCTGCTTCAGGGCTGCAGGCACAGGACAGAGGAGCGCTGAGGACAGGGAACAGTCTGGTGCAGGCTGTACTGTGCCAACAGCTTTGGGAGCAGTGGAAACCAGAAATGCATCAAGGGATGATGCTGGTGGGACCAGCAGGCACAGCCAGAAATCTCAGTTTACCACAGCAGGGTTTATATTCCCAAAGCCAGTACAGAGTAAATCCACCACCATGGGACATATCTGGGGTTCGCTGTGTCCTGCCAGAACTGCACTCTCCAGGTAACCCCTGGGCTCGCCCACCCTGCCTCAACTACAAGCTCCAGTGATAGTAACTTCAGGTGGTCTCAAAGAGACTCCAAACTATTTCTATTGATCACTTCTCCCCTCCTTCCAAGGCCAGGCTGGACGGGGCTTGGAGCAACCTGGTCTAGTGGAAGGTGTCCCTGCCCACGGCAGGGGGTTGAAACTACTTGGTCTTTACAGTCCCTTCCAGCCCAAACCGTTCTGTGATTCTATCATTCTATTAAAAATGACAGAGCCAATGACAAAACCACCATGTCAAACGTGCCTGGCTCTGCTCTCCCTCTCCAGATGCTCTGTCAGCAAATGCTAGTCCAAAACCAGGAGGTAGGACTTGCCAGCCGAGGGTGGGGACAAGCTCAGAGCCAAGCTCAGGTCACACAGCCAATGGCACCCCCTCCAGCACCCTCCAGCATGCAGCATCCTTGGGAGGGGAACACATTCCCTGCTAAATGCACCCTACGTGCAAGGGCAAAACCCATGCCCAGACATCCCATGCACTGGGAAGCAACTGCTCTGCCCCACCATCAAACAATGAGCCCAGCAGAAGAAGAAGAATCACAATTTATAGGTTTTGAAGCCACTGTCCCATACTCGGTGCAGAGACAGAGTTGCCACAGCTCACACAGAGCTGGCACACGATGGTTCCTGTCACCCATTATCCTGACCTGGCTGCACTGCGGGAGTGGGTGCTGGGATACCACGCAGGCTGCCAGCTGGCAGATCATCCCCAATGCATCACACGCCTGAGACAAACCCAAGGAGAAAATTATGCAGTGATTGAGAACTAGGCCTTCAGAAAAGGATCCGGCATCACGGGACTGCAGCGCTGGAGATAACAGCAGATTATTTCACTGTTTGAACATAAGCTCTTAATTAAACACTGAAATATCCAGACTGGGACAGGTGCTGCAGCAGTAGCCAGACCTCATGGCTGGCCAGCGGTACAGTCAGCACAGGTATTTAGGGATCCAGGACTCCACTCCCCAGAGCTCTTGTATCACTCATCTGCCCATCAAAAGTTGATATGTGTGAAGTGCCAAGGTTATCTTGAGGGTGCTCAGGGCAACTGAGGGTCTCTCTTGGAATGAAGGAGAGGGAGCAGACAAGGACCTTGTGTACACCTTGAAAAAGCATCTGAATCAATTCTGTTCTCTTCAGGCTGCATCCGAAATATTCCCTTCATGTGGAAACAGCACTGATGTAGCAAATAGCTCTATTCTGTCCCTGCTTCTTATTTGGACAGGGAATAGGTGAATTCCTACAAATAGTAAAGTCCAGCTCTAAAACTGTACAATTCTCATATGAAATGTCAGTGAAACCCTTTTCTAGAACAATCAGTATCCTCAAATGCCTCTGTTTACCTCCTTGCATTTGCAGGTTTTATAAGCCTGGGATGAAGCCCCACAGTCTGTGCTGAGCTACCCAGGGGCTGCAGAAGGCTTGTGCGAAGCCTTTGAAGACACTAATCCAAACCAGAGCTGAGGGATGGAGGTGCATTGCAGGGTGGCATTTTCAGGCATTTGGCTCTGCTATGCAAATACTGCTCTTCACTAAAATCTGCAGCTCAGGACAGATGCCCGCAGAGCACTGGTGTTCCAACACTGGCCCAAGATTACACAGTTTTGCTGATGGGATAAAAAATAAAGTGGAGCTGATAGCAGAGCTTGTCACAAGTTTAGTCAACAAAGGCATTTATTCCTGGATGTGTTTTTACTCCTCAAACATTTCAAGGAAACATATAAATAGGACTTTCACAGAGAAAATTTACAGGTCAAAGTGTCCAGTGCCATATTACCCTGGCGCTGACCCATAACATAATCACAGTACAGGTCAAGGGCAGAAAACCACCTTTTCTCATTGTGCCTTGCATAAAGGCAAGGACCTCACTCCATGGATGTTCAGTGAGTCACAACCTATAGCCCTTCTGACCTGTTGAGTCCTTCAACCTGAAATCCCTCCTGCCTCAGGCAGTGAAGACAAATTGCCAAGAAAAGGTCCCCAAAAGATATCTTTCCACCCACAAAGGCTACACAGGGATGCTGACTGGTCTGATAGATCAGCACCATTATCTGATTCCACTTGCCCTGGGGCACAAGGAAGTAACAAGGACAAGGTCATCCTAAGCTCCCTCTGAGGTGGCCAAAACAAGCTGCAGGATGGCAGCTGGGACCTCTCCTCCATGGCAGCTTTGGGAACACTGACAGGACCAGCCATTGCTCCCTGGGGTCCTGTGCTGGAGCCATGCAGGTGCTGCCAGGAGTGATGAGCGTGGGTGATCACGCAGTGCCTGCTCAGGACAAGGCTGAACATTGACACTTCCACACAAGATCTTCATCATCCAGCCAGTTTGCCTGGGCAGGTGGCACCACAGCCCCTGCCCCTCCCACAGACACCCAGCCTTCCCCAAAACCATACAGAACAGGGAGCCCATCCAGCCCAGCCGATGAAAGAACGTGTCAGCAAGGGGAGAATCCTTGATGTCCAGGTGTCTACAGCTGCTTTCCCCACCAAATGCAGCACAGATGGACAAGCTTCACCAAGAAAATAAAATCCCAACAGCACAGCAGCCCCAGGACCTGGCCTGCTCCTTCCCAGGTCATTCCCTTCCCACAGGGAAAAAAAGTAAGGGCTGGCAAGTGAGTGAAAATGTTGTGGCAGAAGGAAGGTGCTAGAGCCCCGTGTGTCTGTTCTGGGACAGCTGTCACCCAACCCTACACTGAGGCACGAGGCAGGCAACCCTGCTCCAGATCCGGCAGAAAGGTAGAAGCAGGAGGGTGGTGACAAGGACATAGGACCAGGCAGAGCTGCCTCCCTCATGGTGCAGGCTGAGCTCCCCTCCCACTCCCCTCCCACCCCCCTACCACTCCCCTGGCACTGCTGCAACCCCCCACAGCTCCCTGCCTGAGAGCGAGAGCACTGAGGAATTTGGGGGGATTAAGAGCCCAGTAATCCTCCCTGCAGGAGCCGAGCATTAACATTCCCCCAGCCAGCGTCCACTGCTGACCTACTTCTCCCACGGGGACAGTGGGATGGGGGCCCGGCGTCGGAGGGCAGTCACCTGGTTTGGGCTTGGAGAAGCATCCTCCCATGGCGCCGGGCAGGACAGGCAGCGAGGGCGGGGGTGGGCAGGTCAGGGAGGGCACAGGAACATCCTCGCATGGTACAGCTCGCGTGTCCCTGCTCCGGCGTCGATCCCCACCTGCGTTGAGTAGAAAAGCTCCGTGAGAGCTGGTACGGCCGGAAAGCGAGTGCTGCAAGGAGGGGAAGCAAACCCGTGATAGCGCTGCCGCCTGTGCCCACAGCTGCCACCAGCACTGCAGGCACACACTGTGGGCACCCCAGTGATCGAGGGACATGGGGACAACGTGCTGCTGGGGTCACCGTGGTGGGAGACAGTGCTAAATTCAGTTATGGAGTTTATAAATTCAGTCATCAAAGTTAATTACAAAAAACCCTCATAATCATTTATGGCCAGATTTTAATAACTTCCCAAAGCCCTGCCTTTGGGAATTAAAACTCTAAGCACACAGGTCACAGCCCAAATACAATGACTGAACCATAAATACATTTCAGTTGGGGTTTTTATGTTGTTATTAGAAGATGGGAAAAAAGAAGTCTGCTCTACTGCACAGTCCTGTAAATTCCCCTATACCAGTTATGCTCATTCCTGCAGAAATGTGATTGGCTCAGGAACAATTAATTATTTAGAGAAAGGGTTTTTTATATCAGACCACTGTAAAATGGTCTCAACCTCCTTTATTACACTATTAAGTTGGAGTTTTTTAAAGTTTTTAAGGTCAGGTTGTGTTTTGCTTATTAGCTTTGACTTGGGGTGTTCTCAGATTTGGTACAGACTAAGAATTCAGATAAACCTTTCCAATTCTGTTCCATCACTGAAAACAGCAAAAAGTCATCCAACACACTGGCAATAAAATCGTATATTTCATCCATTTCATTGATTCCTACTTGAATTGAACTGATTTACTATGGTTTTGCCATATATTTTTCAAAAAGCCCTCTGATCTGGGCAGGAAGTTAAAAAACAATTTCCAAATGGTATTTTGAGACAGGCAAAGTAGGCTTTTCTGTAGCTTAGAAAATGCCTCGAGATCTTTACAGTGAGAAGAAATTAGAGAAGTTCCAGGAGAGAGATACCAAGCACCTTTCTCCTTAGCTTAAAATATCAACTCAAAATATCAAGATGTATCCCTCTGTTTTCAGCTATATCCCTCCAAAATACACCTTCAAACTCCCCCTCCATGCATAGCATCACCTCTGCCAAGCCCCAGCTGTGTTGCAGAAGCAGAGCCTGGATCACACCGAATAAGCAATCCAAGCTATAGAGGAACACAAGCCCGGTGCCTTGCCCATGGTGCAAAGCAGGCATGTGCTATTTGACACTCTGCAAAGAGGGATTATTAAATGCAGAGGGAAGAGCCAAGAGCTCTTCTTCCAAGAGCATCCCAGGAAAGTAGCATGACAATGTTTATGCAAGAGCAAATGCAAAAAACAATGCAATGTAAGAAGGTGCATAAATGCAGAGGAAGATTTGGGAGCAGTGGGAGAAAATGGAGTGGGGATGTTACATGCAGTAGCTGCTGTAGGGCCCTTTGCCAGAACCAGCAGAGAGAGAAGGAAAATGGCTTTGTACCAGGCAAACTGATTCTTGAATCACTGATGTATCAGTGATACAGGACAAAAATTTAGTGCATATAATAAAATACTGTCACTGGTGCCTCGGGAGCAAATCAAGTCCCCACTAACCCGGATCAGCTCCTTGCAGTGGATTTCCTGCAGCAGAAGTGGACAGACACTGTGGCAGCAAGACAGGATCATGCTCCAGGCAAGCGGTGCCCTGGCACCATCACAGCATTCCCTTGGGATGCTGTACATATGGGGGAGCACAGCAGGGACCGCTGGACAGGTGGTGCATTGGATGGCAGAAGGGTGGCTCCCAAATGTGCCTCACCGGAGCATCACTCCAACTTCTCCAACCCTCCCAGAGATACTGATGTGGGACTGGTTTCTAGCTGGTCTGGCTGGTTTTAACAAGGCCTTGGGGGGATGTCAAAGTTCCTGAATGTCGGAATATCAGCCATTCATCTGAGATGCCTTTGCTTTGTTTGGAACTTAAAGATGGCAATCTGCAGCCATCCCATCAAGCCCACTTCACATCTTCCAATTTCTCCACTGCTGGTCCCTCCAGCCTTTCCAAGGCACTGAGACATGCACACCTCCCAAAGTAGGTCAGAGGGAAGTGTTTGCCATCAGAGGTGTCCCTTCTCCACTCCTAGAGTTCACCAGGCAAAACCAAAATTGTTCTTGGTAGGATTTCAGCTGATGCCATCAGAGGAGAAGCCATGTGGCTGCTCCCAGCCTCAGTCCCAGCAAGCACACGGAGATGCTTCAGAGTCACCTGAGACCCAGCTGGTTGCAGAAAGGCACCAGCCTGCCCTGCCAGATCAACTCAGGGGACACAATAAAGCCATGTCACTGTTAGTGGCATCCAGAAGTATTGATCCAGAGCTGGATCCTGCAGGATTCATGGCCAAAGCCATAAGGTCTGTTAGGAGAAGGAAATAAACTCTTATACAACACAAGGTAGCTGAACCCAGGATCACCTGTAAAACCTTTCTAGGTCCTGAAGAGCGATGGCTTGACCTGAAAAAGGTGTCCATGCTCAGTAAACCAGTTCATCATCTGTTCCCTGAACAAAACAACACCCTGTGGCACACAGCTGAACAGGAACACTTCCAGCATCTGCTCAGAGAGGGCAAGAAGGAATGGGCTACCAAAATATGAGGCAAGTGTTGTGGTGCTGAGGAACATACTAGTCCCATCCCTAAAAACTCTAGTGTGAATGAGGAACTGGCCCTACACCAGACTGTCTGCAGAACTCCATCATCCACAGAGAGCACTGGCCAAGCATACAACCAGGGACACCAGCCTGTTCCCAAACAGGAGAAACTGGGAAAATGATCCAACAGGAGAAATGTGGGAAACAGTCTAGAGCTACTGACCCTGGGCACTTCCCCTGCACAGCAGCAAAATATGTAAAATATGGCAACATCAAGCTTCAGTGCAGGTTAGGGATATCAAACCAGACAGCCCACCTGGCTCAGCCCAGTGTCCACTGCCCTGACATGGCTACAAGAAGGCAGGAACAGGGTAGGAAGACAAGGACACTCCAGCCCACATTTCCTGCTGGGCTCAGAGCAGGATCCAGAGCCTGCACCACTTCTGAGCAGTGCAGTGCTGGCAGAGCTATTATTAGCACTGTGCTTCTGCTCTCTGCAGTGCCCCAGGCTCCTGTTTTAATCAACTGCTCTGCTGTGACTCCAAAATCCTTTCCAAGAACTAAGGTGGCAACTATATAACTATAAAAGTGCATTCATACACTGTAGGTATAAATAATGGTTTTCCCCTGAGCATCAGTTTGTGTTTATTGCCCCAGTATCATTTCCTCACTTGGCACCCAGGTCCCTCCCATCCAGCTGCAGCATCTGTCAGCATCTGTCCTGCTGCTGTAAATAATCCTGCGTTGCCTGCCTAGAAATCTGGCACGGATATGAGCACCAAGCTATGCCCTGTGACATGGATGTCTCCCAGAGATGCCAGTTTGCAGGCCCAGCTAGCTCCAGCTGGAGACCTCTGTGGAGCACTGAGCAGACACACTTGTGCCACTGTTGACAGAGTCCCCTCAGCCGTGATTCATCTGCTGTGTGAGGGGGCCCTGGTGCACATGGACACCAGCTGCCCCTGTGGCCTCTCCAGGCTCCTCCAGACCCCCTCACTGAGCTTCTGGCTGCACACTCACCTTTTTGTGGACATCACCCTGACCCCCATTGCCCTGGCCACACCAGCCCTGGGTGCCACCAAAGGAAGAAGACACAAGAGGACTGCTTCTCATTCCCTTCCCACTTGCCCAGCACAAGTCCCCCCACCTGGTCCCCTGGACAGATTAGAGGGGGGTTTCTCCACCTCTCAAGTCAGCTCTGTCCCCTCCCCATCCCATTGAACCACTCCTCTCAAGCCGTGGACCCAAATTTCCTCTCCTCAGTGATGTGGGAACTGCCAGTGTCATCAAGAAGACGACTGATATGATCTCTTGGCACCAGGGGCTCGTAGGTGTGAGGCCAGAGAAGGCAGGCGCCAATTCACCACACGCTCCCAGAGAAGGGACCCTGACCTGGGGCTGAAGCATGGAGGAGACAAAGATGCCAGAGTAGCTGCCAGCTCCTGAGGGTCTTGGATGTGGCTACCAGAATAAGAAACATCTCTATCTCTTACAATCCCAGATCCTCCAGGCTTTGCACAGCCCTGGTCCTCTCACGGCTGCATCTCCTCTGCTGCTCTGTCCTCCTCTTGGGACAGACCCAAGCCAGCCCTTGGTCAGCTGGGGACACAGTTCAGGTTCCCAAGGCTCAGGAACATGACCATCATTCCAGGGAATCCAAACAACAATGGATGCTCCCATCCTGCCACCACCAGCATCCAATCTCCATTCTCCCAGGGAGCTCAGGATCATGTGCTCAGCCAGCCTTTCTCCTCTCTTGATTTCCAGGCACTACTACTTGGACTGGCTCCCTCCCACAGCTGGAAACACCTGAATGATCTCTACCATGAGTCCAGCAAACCAGACTCCAAGGACTTTTGTCTTCTCCACACAGGTGAGCTCTCTGCTTCCTTTTCAGTGCTCTACAGCAGGATCTGGAGGAAAGCTGGGCAGTAATCTGACAGAGCACCTAGAAGACCTTAGAGGAAGTTTTTGAAGAACCAGTGGAATTTGGTGAACAAATGGGACATCTGGGATCTGCTCTGTTCCCAAGGAGATTACTTCTGTCTCTTCATTGACATCACCAGTCTGAAGGAGAAGGGCTGCAGGTTCATGGAAAGCCAAGGTCCACACAAGTGAGGATGAGGAAGATCTCTTCTCAAACACACACCAGGATCTCAAAGCAGAGGTAAGCAAGAAATACTCCCAAAGACATTCTGTCAGGATGAGGAGGAGAGCTTCCCCAAGGTCAAGGGAGAACTCTGCAGTAATGAAAACCACAATGGAGAGGCAGGTAGTGTGGGCCCTGGGGTGGCTGTTTCCCAAAGAGAGTGAGATCAAAGGGCTGAACAAAGAGACATGACACCCCTCAGCAGCTTTTAATGCAGGGAGCATGGGCCCAACACTATTTATGACAGGACCCACTAACATCTGGGGGTCCTCAAGGGCACCAGACCTTTTTAGATGGGTATCAGTGGGAAAGATTCAGTGGTCTACAAAGAACAAGAAAATCCATTCCTGGCATCTGGAAACTATCTCAGACCTCCCCATCCACACTACATTTGCCAGATGCAGCACCCATTAAAAATGGGAACAAGAGATATTGAAAGATTTCACTTCCTCAACACTTTGGAGCATTGATGGTCTCCTGTTAGGACTGGAAATTTTTGCTCCCAGGATACTCTACTTCTGGAGTATTTTGCCATGCTGAGAACCCCTGAGGTGCCTCCAGTAGAGGAAGGAAAGGGGTTGGGCAGCTGTGCAGCAGCTGTGGCAGTCTCAGGGGTCGGGCGCAGCGGTTGCTCACATGCTCAGGGAACAGCTCATTGCCAGTTTGGGGTCAGGAAGGGTCTCCCTTGGAGATTGGCATAAGTGCCAGGGGGCTTTTGCCTTCGTCTACAGCTCTGAGCATTGCCTCTTGCCAGGCCCCTTGGGGCTCTTTCTGGCCAGGGACTCCCTGCTGTGGCAGGGCAAGGAGTCCAGCTGTGTCTGTGATCTCTCCACCTCTCTTCCCCATGGCAGCTTTGTTTTTCTAGCTTTCAGTCACTTGTAGCATAGGTCTTCTAAGGCAATGTCCAACAGCTCCACACTCAACAGGAGCTGCTGGTTTTTAACTGCCCCTGCATACAATAAGATTTTCTTTTTATTGAATCTGGGTTCTGTTGTCTGCAAACATTTGCTATTTCTGCCCCAAGAACTTTGTCCTTCAGAAGCTTTATCAGTTCCTGTTGATAATTCTTGGACTCAGAACAATGTTACAGCCATTTGAAGAGCCCAGCACTTTCTTCTTGAGACATCCTTCAGGGATGTCTCTAAAGGGTCTGTGTGAAGTAATTTCTTTTCTGCTCTGTTTAAGGACTGAGCTCAACATCTGGAAAACTTTCTTGTCACCATCCATGCTTGCAGGGAAGGGCTGGCTCTGACTCTGGTCCCCGCTGTGGGAAAAAACAAGCCCTGATCCCAAATTGCACCCTATCTACTACAGCATTGCCAGTTCTCCATACATGCAAAATATTGTCTTTAACACAAGGCCAGCAGGAGCCATGGTGCAGTCTCAGCAGCAGACTTGTTTTGGTCACACCCTACACGCAAAGTGCAGCACAGACCCCACCACAGCCTCTCCAGCCCATCCCACAAAGCGTAGTCTGTCCCACAGGGCAGCCCAGGCTCTGGTCCCTGGACACAAGCACTCTAGTCCACCTGGTCCTGAACATCACCAGGGCCCAGAGCATTCTTTCCCACCTACCTCCTCACCACACACAATGGCACCCAGCAGTGGACCCCATCTTTCAGCCCCACCATCCCTCTCCATCCCAGCCAGACACATACCCACCCTGACCCATCACGCACCCTGCCACATCACCAGCCCCTACACACCAAACTCACAGTCGTGGTGTGCTCTTACAAGGGCTGCCCATTCCTCTCACTTTTCTGGGGATTTCCTCTAGTTTGACTCCCACAGTGATTGTCAGAACTAAGCAGTGGGCCACCACCCTCACCAGGTTACCCCACGCCTGTGCCAGTATTAGAAAGACTTTAGAGTGGTGACTCCACATCCCCGTCCTTGATGAGTACACCCAGACTGTCCTTCTCCATCATATCCTGATGGTTAACTCTTGTTTCACTCTTACTCCCACCATGCACAGTCTCATGCCCACTTCTCCTCCATCTCTGTTCAGTGGTGCAACTCAGCCACCAGTGAAGCTTTTCACCTCCAACTCCTCAGCCAGTTTCAGCTGCTTTGTGGGCAGAGGGCATTAATAAAAATACATAAGGTGGATCCCAAGAGTACTGCAGTTCACCAAGCAGCATGCCTGCCTCTGCTCCAGTATCCTCCTGGCCCTAGTGATCCTGCCAGAGACCAGGCTTCAACCCACAGGTGCACCAGCACTTTCCCACAGCTCACCTCCTTCCCTCCCCAAAATCAGCCAGTCTCCACTGGTGTGGAGGAGTCCCACTCTGTCTCCACAAAGCCTGTGAGACCAGGAGCCAGCACAGACCCCACAGTGGACACACCATACTCCTCATGGTGCAGAGTGGTGGTGAAACAGTATTTGGATCCCAGCTGTTGTCCAAGCACAGCCACACTATCAGTGTCCCAGAGCCCACAGGCACCTTCCTGCCATCCTCACCACCCTGCAGAGATCAGTTCCTCCAAAAATCACAGCAGCCACTGGCACAAAGTCCTGCTGACACCCCAATTTTCCTGCAGCTCCCCTCTCTGCCCATCCTGGGGTCCATCTTCCACCTGCTGCACCACCTTGGGTGCCACAGCCCATGATCTCAATGAGGAACACCCCTGTTTAGGTTCTCCAGTTCGCAGCAAGGTTTGGCTCAGCAAAATCAAACTTCCCTGTCTCCAGGGCAATCCAGACTCTGCTGCCAAAAAAAGCAGCTCTCTCCACTGGACACAGGACTCTGAACACAGCCCAGGCGTGGCTGGAGCACTGGGGGGCCCAAGGCTCTATCCTCACCCCGTGGACCATGCTGTGCACTCTGTATTATCAACACCACCCGCAGCAGCCCTGCTCTGACCCCGGGGAGGGGCACATGGCTCGCCTGCCAAGAGAAAGGAGACAGTGGGAAGAGAATCAAGTCACACAGAAGAGAGTGTGACAGGGGATGATGTTTTTAGGGCAGGGAGAACTTGTATTTTTTAAATAATATGAGGATGAAAACAGACGGTCTCCATCCTGAAGTTAACATTTTTGTCAGGAATCACACTACAACGGATGAAAAGAGAGTCCCACAACCCCTAGCTGTGGTTCCCAGACCAGACCAGCAGATCAGCCTTCCAGAATGGGGTTCCCAGCTGGGGGACCACCCCTGTATTTATGTCACTGCTTCTTGTCCCTCCACCTCGAGGATGCTGCACACAAGACATGGTCACACTGTTTGTGCAGACATGCAATGCACAGCTGCCCACCCCCTGCCCATGGAGCAGATGAGCCAAAATCAAGGGGGCTGGCACACAGGAACCCCATTTTCTTGTCTCCCTGGCACCCCAACCTCCTCTTTACCTCTCTAGCTCTTCACCACTTTCTTCCCCCTTGATAGGTCTCCAGCCAGCTTCCCCTTCCCTCTGCCCAACCCTCCCACTCCCACTTTCTTGCCATTTCCATACCCATCCCTATCCTGCTGCCTGGCTTCTGCTTCAGGGTCCCCCAGCTGCTGACACACAGTGACTCTGACACCCTCAGAGCTGCGCTGGACCCCTCCTTCCCCTCCTCTTCCTTCCTTCACCTTGCCTGCCCAGGATCCCCCAGCCCCCTCAGTATAGCCCTCCCTGCTAAAGCCTTACCTCTCCAGCCACTTCCTGGCGGGGTCTAAGATTTGCTTTACACCCACCTGGAGAAAGTAGTGGGTTTGGCTTTGCCAGGTGATTTCCTTTCAAATGGTCCCAAGAAACAGAAGCAAAAGTCACGCTGCAAAACGGCGAGAGCAGCTCATGGCCCCAGCAGTGGGCTGCACGGCCCCGTCTCAGCGCAGGCAGAGAGGGATGCGGGCAGGGAGTGACGTGCCCTGGTGCACTTCACCTTGTCACCAGGAGTTTGTGTCAGCGGCAGCACAGAGAGCTACAAAACAGAGAGCTACAAAATGTACCCCGCTGGCTCCTGAAGAAGTGCAGCGGGAACACCGTGTCGGAGCACAAACAGACAGGATTGTTTTCCTGGCGGCTGCTTCAGCAATTTACCAGCTCCAGGTTAAAGGCTCATTCAACAGCACTGCCACTGTCACCCTTCCACACACCCCTGTGGGCTGGACTGAAAATCATTAATCATGGGATTTGGCTCAGAAAATAAAGATTTGCCAATAAAAATCATAAATGTTGGAAATTCTCCCCGGATGCAGGGTGCTCGATGCAAAAATCAAGTCATTTCACAACACATTTGCTTCACCACAGGCAGCCAAGCGCCTGCCGTGCTGTCACTGCCAGGTCCCCATTGCACAAAAGCAATCTGCTTTCCCCACAGGAGCTGGAGCAGGGCAGAAGAAATTTATCCCTGAAATGTTTTCCAGGACTAACAGCTACAATACAACACCACAGTCCAACTCCATCCATCACACTCAGATGTTCCCTCTCAAAGGAGACCATGCAGTTCATAGAACCATAGAACGTCATGAGTTGGAAGGAACACACAAGGATCATGGAATGGCTTGGATTGGAAGGGACCTTAAAGCTCAACTCTTTCCATCCCCCTGCCATGGCCAGGGACACCTTCCGCTATACTAGGCTGCTCCAAGCCCTGTCCAGCCTGGCCTTGGGTGCTTCCAGGGATGGAGCAGCCACAGCTCCTCTGGGAAACCTCTCCCATTGCCTCACCACCCTCACAGAGGAAAATTTCTTTCTAGTATCTAATCTTACCTACCTTTCTTCAGCTTAAAGACATTCATCCCTGTTCAGGTGAGATCATGGTCCACCGAAACAGGGACAAAAAAACTTGGAGAACACGCTGGGGGACATGACACAGGGACCTAAACCCCGTTCAGGACAAACCCGGCTTTTCCCCGCGACCCACTTTTATGCCGCTTTGATTTCCTGGGCATTTGCTGCATCTCAGGAGAGATGCGGAGACACGCGGCACTCTCGCACCACCTGCCCCCAGCTCCACCCCCGGCCCCGCCGGCAGCTTCGGCTGCAGAGGAGCCCCCGGGCCCGCCGCGCGCCCCGGTACTCCCGATACCCCCGGTGCCCCGGCTCCTAGGGGCAGCGGCGGCCCGCACCGACCGCTCCCCCCGGCGGGAGGTGCGGTGCGGTCCTGGACAGCGACCTTGCTCTGGGAGCTTCCCTCCCTTCACATCCTTCCCCGGAAGGGTNGTCCCCGCTGGCCCCGGGCATTCCGGGGCAGTTGGTTCTGTTTGGCCCCACGGGGCCGCCGCTGCGGGGACTATTCCTGCCCGCATGAAATACCCCGGTCCGGCCCTTCCCAGGTCACTTGCTTTGCATTTTCCTTCTGGATTCACGTCTCTGCTCTCCCCTCGAAGACAAGGATATGCACCGCCCTCCACTTCCTTCCGCCTGGCACGTTTCTGTTCTCCCCAGAAAACTCTTTCACTGCCCATCATGCCATCTGGTAGTGTCAGCATCTCTCTGCACCTTTTCCTATTGCATGCCCCAAATCTGTTCTTTATTTTCAGTCGATGACTTGAGACCACTCTGGGTACAGAGGAAGGGTTTTTCTCCCCCGGATAGTTTATCTCAGGCCTCTGCTCTCTTACACCCCAAATATACAACCCCCTTGAGGCTTTCCAGGCAGATCACCACTCTTAAATATCCATCTTCAGTTCCCTGCTCCAAATGTGATGAGAGGCTTAACTGGGCTGTTCATCTGCAGTTCTTACTGCTGTTAAAAGAAAGCAAAATTACCCAAGGATGAAGCGTTCCAGCATAGAAGCTCCAGGGAGCCACGTGCCTCCACAGCCTTGGGAGATGGACTGTGGGTCCTCATGGAGCTGCCTCAATTTTAAGGCAGGAGAAATGATCCCATGTCCAGTGTCTGCAGGCAGCTGAGAAGGAGCATGTGGTGCTGTGTCTGCCTGGGGCATGGTGCAGAGCTCATCCCATGGGATGTGGTATTGCTGGCAGGGGACACCCCTAGCAGACCCATCACCTCCACTTCCCGACTGGGCATGCAGGATTTTTGACCTGTGGTGTGAAAAACTGCTCCTATGCAGCTGGCAAGCAAACAACAAGGATTGAGCCTTGGAAGGAGACAGTAAATGGCTTTGCAGGGAATTAACCTGACAGCAAGCTCTGTCACAAGCTGTGGGTGGCCATGCTTTAAGCTGAAGGAGGGTAGATTTAAATTGGATATTGGAAATAAATTCTTCCCTGTGAGGATGGTGGGGCACTGGCACAGGGTGCCCAGAGAAGCTGTGTCTGCCCCATCCCTGGAAGTGTCCAAGGCCAGGTTGGACGGGGCTTGGGGCAACCTGGGGTAGTGGAAGGTGTCCCTGCCCATGGCAGCAGGGTGGACTAGATAACCTTTAAAAATCTCTTCCAACCCAAACCAGGCTGTGATTCTATGCTTAGCTGGCACCACAAGTGGACAAAATTTCGGGCTGTTCCACTGCACCTCACAGGTCCAAGCACATCACTCCAGGGATAGCACTATTAGACATGAGCAGCCCTGTGGGGCTGTGCTGCCCCAGGAAAAGGGGAAGATGCAGTTCTGCCTGCAGTGACGTGACTGGGCGGGAACCCAGAGGGATGGATGGCTGGGAGTCCTTCCTTCCCCAGAAACCTCACAGAGCTGCTGGGTAGTGTGTGGCACCATCATAGTCATTTCTTGGGCTCCTGGCACTGGCTCCATCACCCTGACATCACTCCCACACTAAGCACTGCCTGCACTGCAGTGTTCGTCACTGAAATGTCACCAGTAGCTCCTGCCCCGGTAGGTCTTGCCCAGCTCCTGAGCTGACCCAGTCACTCCACGGTGCTTGGCGGGGTTCTCAGCCACACTGCTGGTGGTGGCAATGGGTGCTGTGGGGCCCAGCTTGCAGATCTGCCCTAAGTAGAACAGTGGTGCCTCACCGCAGGGCTAACAGGGCCATGCCAGCAGGCAACTGCCCATTGTGCTGCAAACCCTCAGTTCTCTGCCTTCTCTGCAGGTTTCAAGGAGTTGACAACCTGCAGCCCTTCACCTCCCCAAAATTCACCACCCCAAAATTAACACCACACCATGCTGCTGCAGCAGGGACAGGGATGGGGAGTGTCCCATGCAGCCGGGGACAGGCAGAGACTGCCCAGCCCAGGCACATGCTGGGAGGCCAAGGAGATGCAAGGAACAGGATGAAGGACAGGTGCCGGAGTGACCCCATAACCCAGCGGTAGAGCCTCCAGCATCCCCAGACCTGCTTTCCAGGCTGGATTGAAGCCTCTGCTTCACTGTTTCCTTGTGTATTTGGTTACAATGTAAGATGTAACCAAAAGTATGTATTCCACCACCATCTGTTTAAACCAGGTGGGGCAGTGTTCTTTATTGCTTTGGTGACACAACTCTGGTAACTCCCTCCGGGAGTTATCTTCTGTTAATGAGACAGCTCTTAAAACCGGGTGGGGTAGTGTTCTTTGACTCTTCCATGACACATCCTTGATAACTCCCTCCAGAGAGATATTTTTCTGTTAATGGGCTATCAAGACTCTCCACATGACTCATAGAATTACATCATCCCATTGTAAAATGCTCCGCCTAGGGGGGAGGAGCCAAGCATTCCGCCTGGATATACTCTCATGTTCGGAACACCGCACTTAGCCCTACCTACTGGATTCCCAGAGGACAAGAGCTACCACTGGACCTTCAGGTGAAGACCAGACCCTTCTACAGGATCAGTGCTTCAACAGAACCACTTCATCTGGACTGCTACCACCACCCTGACTAACAGGGTGTCAGGTCCTTGTCCTGACTCTGTCAGTGTTCTTGTACTATTGCATTTATTTTAATTTTCCTATTAAATTATAATTCTGACTTGTGATCTCCCACTGGTTTGTTTTCAAACTAGTACACCTTGCAAAAAAACTTTGCCCTTGCCTGTACAGTCCTGCCCTGCCTTCCCCTGGGAAGGAAGTCCTGGAAGAGGAGTTGGGTGGGGGAGAAGCGGAAAGCGAAGGTAACAAGGGAGAGAGGCTGTGCAAATGGAGCAGCCCAGGGGAGAGAGTAGGTGCAGGCGGGGCCATGGGCAGGAGAAGGAGTGCTTAGCTGGGACATGAAGGCACTTTGACAGCAAATCAGTCCGGAGGTCACCTGGCGCTTTCAGTTTTTTGGGAAGTGACAGAGGCAGAGCCTTGGATCTTCTGGAATCGCTGGGACAGATGCCGTGGCACAGCAGCAGCCCACGGTTGACAGCCCCAGCCAGTTTTGCGTTTTCACCAGGACTTTGCAGAGCAGAATGTTCGCAGTGCTGGTGTCTCCATGCAGGAGCTCCAGGCACTGGGCTCCTCCCAGGCCCCCCAAATAGGAATGCTGCACTACAACGGCAGGCAAATGGAGAACAACCTGACCCTACAGCACTGCGAAGTCACCTCCAGCTGCTTTCTGTGCAGCATACCAACATGTAAGTGCAGGGTGGGCTGGGGGAGGTGTGTGAAGATTTGGCTGGAGGCGGGGAGGGGGAGTGTCGGGGTGGTTCCTGGAGAAGGATGCTGGCCAGGAGTGCAGGTGATGCCTTTTCCTGGTCTTAAAATCAAGGATCAAACATGGTTAGAAGGGAAAAAGGGGTTTTACCTCAATATTTATTTTAAGGATCCTTAGGTGCACCATGTCCAGGTGGAATGCGCCGAAATGCACACCGCAATGCACACACACGATAGATCGGGTGTATCATTATAGGTCTTACTAATTAGCATATCAATCAAAGATTCCCCAATGAGAGGCTCAAGTGAGCCCCCCTCCCTGAGGAACCTTTCCCTGGATGGTTCTATCTTAGTTTACAAAATGTGTTCTGGAGAGGACCTTGGTGTCTGGGGCTTTCTGATCCCTAACTATGAGGCTTCTAAAATGTTTAGTCTCCTAGCTTAACAAAATAAGTCTAAGAATGTAGGCTAAAAAACACTAAGAATACAAAAAGCTATAAAAGAGGTATAAAAGAAAAGGCAAAAAAACATCATGGCATCACAGGCAGGAGGGAAGGAGCTAAGTGGCTGTGGCTGTCTGTGTGTGCACCACGGAGGTGTGAGAAGATATGGAATCATCAGGTCAGGTCATGCCCTGGTCCTCACTGACAGCCTGGTGAGCAGGGCTGCTGGAGCTGCAAGGTTATGGGGGAGGATGTGGAAGTCACAGCACATGCAGGAGTATACTGTGGCACCCGAGGGGACTTGTGTAGCTAATGGGATCAGGAAGGCTGGGTGAAGATTGCTGGAGGATGGCTTCTTCTCAAAAATACAAGGCTTAAAGGACAATGTCTTCTTGTTGTTCCAGACACAGGCTGAGGAGCTGGTAACTGGCCCTCTCACACTTCTGAGAGATGCTCCTCAAGGAGTGTGGAGGGGAAGCCTCACCTGACACTGAGGTGCCTGAGGAAGGAGCACAACAGGGCTGCAGCACATAGGCTACAACCAGCCCTGTGGATGGGGGTCCAGCGCTACACAAAATCACAGCAGCACCACACAGCCTGGTTCCATCCTGCAGGAGCAAGCAGCAGGGTCAGAACCACACTTGGTGCTGGGGATGCTGCTCATGTTCTCAGACTTCTCCTCCTGCCTCCAGCAGGTCAGGCCTTTGCTGGTCCTGGCAGGGCACTGTCACACTCACACGCAGAGCAGGGAACCCAGAACTGATTCTGGCTGTCACCAGAAGGGTCAGATGTGCCTTAAGAACCTATTAGTCACAGCAATTCTTCTTCCTCCAGATGAGTCTCATTGCTTTCACTGCACTAACTCAGCACACATTGCACCAGTTTTTAAGTTCCTGGGAAGGCAAATTCCACTTGCTTGCATCCCTTATTTGTTCTCACTAAACATTTCAGTTGCCTGTGGTCCCTTTCCTCCCTGCTGCTACACCTAGGCACAGGGGAATCAACACAGGCTTTACTAAAAAAAAAAAAAAGTGAGCAGCCAACAACATTTTCTCTCTTGGGAAACAGAAACTTCCTCATCTGGAACTTCCAATTGCAAAATATAACCTAAAAATCAGTGGGTGAAACATAGCTTGGAGCTCTGGGAACTGCTCTGCATGGCCACCCCAGTACCTCTCCTGCCCAGGGGATGCAGGGATGAACCAATGCCTTCCCTCTAGTGGCATTGGCCAAACTGGGTGATATGCCTGCACACAGAGATCTGTATGAAAAAGATTGTGAGCCTCAGGCATGGCCAGTGCTTGTTTCGGGTCTCAGGGTATAGGAAATGCCAGTCAATGATTTTTTTCACTGATGACAGTGATGCTTGCAACGCTCTGATCTTCCATGCCAAGCTGTGTAGTGCTTCCCTGTAAATCCCAGCACATGCCTGCAAGCAGCACCCAGTGCAAAACATCTCATTCAGACCCAAACTGGTCACATGTGTGTTGCACAATCTTCTGGAAGTATGTCTTCCAGAAATAACCTAACACTTTCTGAGGTACCTCACCTGGTAAGAGCTGTCAGTCCAAGCAGGAGCCCCTTCCAGAAGCCAGTCAACCCTCCCATCTGCAGAGCCACTTCCCTGGTGCAGGTGACCTCCAGTGCTCCATTCACAGGCCTCAGCTTTGGGCAGAAGTCAGCAAGGACCATCATCTACAGATACACCTGAAACAGGCACCTGAGCAAGGCTGACCAGGTGCCCACCAGATCCTCTTCAACTTGGAAGTGCAGCCTGGGGTCATGCAGATGGTGAATCTCCCCCACTTCATCCACCTTGCAGGTACAGCAGCCATGGGGACCTAGGAGTCCCAATCTACCATCCCTCAGCCTGCCACCCACCCAGGACCTCTCCAGCTTCTTGGAGACCTCTCTCTAGACACGGCCAAATTCTCCCTTCCCTCCAAAGTCCCCTGCTCTGCCCTGTGTTCCTCTGCTTTTCTTTAGCATCCTTCTTCCTTCTCTCACTTCTCAAGCTGCAGCTCCACACCACCAGCCTCTCCTTGCCCCCACACTCCTCCCAGCTACTATGGTGACCCCTGGTAACTACCACAGCCCAGCAGGTCAGACCCTGGCTCCCTGGGAAAGTTTCCAGCCCTATGCACCTCTGACAGCTGTGGATGGCAAAGGCTGTCCCTGCTCTGCTCCACCAGGACAGGAGCTGGCCATCTGGGCCCACCCACCACCTGAACCGTTCCAGGGTGGGGTGCAAGAGGTCAGAGCTGGCCTATTCTATTATAGCTGATTATATTAGCCTGCCAGGTTAATAGCAAAGTTGGCTCCAGAGATAACCCAGGTGACTGGTAATCAGCAGAGCTCTCTGACCCAGTCATCCTCAGGGATGTCTTCTCGGGATGTGATCAAACACCAGGGCAACTCACACAGTACCCAGCTGCATCCCGGTACATGGTGTGTGACCCTTGCATGCAGGACACTGCATGGTGCAGTCTGGCAATTTTCATGGTCCCGTGTTGCCACCTTCAGATCTGCTGGTTTCTGAGCCCTCAGGAAGGTTGCCAAAGGCCTGCAACGCCCTCTGAATCCCAAAGCCCAGGACACACATGGGACCTAAAGCAGAACATCTCATTGTGTGTGGACATCTCCCCTCTCTGCTGCTAAAGCCTCAAAGAGAAGGGGCAGCCTGATAGGATGCCAGGACTACTTAGAAGAACCTTGTTGCCTGTTTATCTCGCAGAAGATAAACACCAGCCCTTATTCCACCCAGCCCTTATTCCACTGACCACTTTAAATCTGGAAAGATGACCCTGGAGAGACTGCCCCAACTGACAGCTTGTTTTCCTGTCCCGGAGAATCTACCTTCTCACTCCCTGGAGTGCTTTGGAAAAGGTTATGTTCAACCTTAAATTTACTCCCTATGAGCTCCTTGGTGGTGCAAACCCAGCTCTTCACCTCTACCTGATCCCAGGTGACAACTCAGTGGAAATAGACAGAGGCCCTGGCACAGGCTGCCCAGAGAAGCTGTGTCTGCCCCACCCCTAGAAGTGCCCAAAGCCAGGTTGGATGGGACTTGGAGCAACCTTATCTAGTGGAAGATGTGCCATACTGATGTGCCACACTGATGGCAGCAGTGTGGACTAGATGACCTTTAATAGTCCCTTCCAACCCTCTGTGATTTCCTCTGTTACTGAAGGGCAGTCACGTTTACCAGCACCCAAATCCTGACCTTTTAATGAAAAATCCACAGTGCAGAGCAGCCCTCTGAACCATCCAGCCTCAGCCCTGCCCTGCTTGGCTGACTCAGATGTCAGCAGTGGACAACCAGTGTCACACCTGGTGAGAAATAACAGGAAGAAGAGACCTTGGTTTACAACCCAGTGCTGATGCCTCAGACCTGTCTGCCCCCCTGACAGAGCCTCTGCTGTTCCAGAGGCTGCCTGCAAAGGCCTGTTCTCATGCACAAGCCACAGCAAACTGCAGATGTTGACATGAACCCAATATTAAACCTTGCCTTCATTTCCCTCCAGCCTATTTACTCAAAATGAACAAAATTCACTGAAAGAGTAAACAAGCAACCAGATTCCACAGGAGCCAGGTGACAGAGCCACAAAAAATAGCAAAGAGACACAGGTCCCTGCATCTTCAGGGAAAGTCTGACTCAATAGCATCTGTTGCACATTCAGAAGAAAATCAGGAGGCTATTTTTAAATCCCATTTTTCACATCCATAAAGTCAGCTCCTTTTTGGACTGTTTGAATGCTATCACTGATCCAAATCTCCTGCTGCTGGACATGTCAGTCAGGACAGGACAGTCTGCTCTGGCAGCCAGGATCTACAAAGAGATTTTTTGGGTCAAGCTCAGGTATAATTCAGACTTTCCTAAGTGGAGATGGCAAATTTGTGAAACTCATGCTTCTCGCCTCTCTGGGGATTTGTGGGTTGAAATGAGGCCTCTGGCTCAGGAATTATGTTTTATGTATTCCTTCTCTGAAACACATGGAGAGCACATTGCTGCACGTCCTGGTTCCAGCCATGATAGGGTTAGTTTTTGCAGTAGCCAGGAGGGGCATGGCCAGGACCTGGGGTTATTCTGTACCACCTCATATCACGCACAGGGTGGGGAAAGGTGTCCCTTCTGACGGTGTAGTGTGGAGCCTGTGATCAGGGTAACATCAGATTCCACTTGGTGAGCACTCACGTGAATTGTTCCCATCTTGTACACTCTGTTATTAATACTGTTTCTGTTACTGTTCTGTTTCTTATTTCATTGCTGTTTCCAGTAAATTATTCTCATCTCAGCCCGTGATTTTTACCTTTTGTGCCTCCAATTCTCCTCTCCAGCCACCCACAGGGTGGTGCATAATTTGGAGTGTTTCAGTGGGAACACTAAATTGGGGAATCCCATTCCTACACCATGACACTGTGGAAACATGTTGCGGTGCTGTGCCAGCTAGCATGCTGCCCAGGCACCAGGCAATGGTCTACCTGCCCCAGGTGGGGGGATGGAAGCTGACCACAGCTCTGGAGGGCAGGCAAAGCACCAGCTCGGGTTCGCCTTGCCTACCGATGGCCAGGTGTGTGAAGGAGGAGGAAAAAAAGGTGGAGGGACTCCCTTGTGGGACAGGGAAGGGTTTATTCCTAAGGAGAAGCCACAAGGAGAGCCGGTAAAGTTAGTTAGGCACAGGGTTTTATACCCCTACATAATAGGCGGGGAGAACATACAATAACCAATGAAACACCAGATAGGGGGTCTTACAAAAAGGGGGAGAAGGGACCAGGACAAATGGAAGAAGGAGTGGGGGGTAGAGGAGCAATATGAGCCAATTACCAAACAAAGAACAGAGAACTTTCTGGAGGGATAACCAAATATGAACTGCAAGGGGAAGGAGGGGGGCGGCAGCCAATGGTCAGCGTGCTTCACTCAGCCCTTTGTGTGCTCAGAGTACCTTCAAGCCCTTGTGCTGTGGAGGCCTCAAACCACTGGACCTGTTGGTCTGCTTGGTCCAGCTGACCATGACTCTGGCCATGGCTCACCGCAACAGAAACAGACTATGCGTGTGTCTCTGTACCTGAAGGGTTGAGGATCTTCAGTGCATTCAGGATGTGTTATTAAAAGGAGGAAGATGGGAACACAGAAGATGCAGAGCTGACCACCAGGTGACAAGGGAGGCAGTGAAGGTGATAGGAAAGATGTGTGCTAATGTCTTTACAAACAATTCAAAGGCTCAAGGTGTTATAAATAAAAGCGGGAATTTCGTGCTCAAATATGTAATATCGAAATATGTGCTAAAGTTAAGTTGTAACCAATTTTAAAACAAACAGAACTTGCCCAGGGAAAATTGTAACCTCGACCGGGAACTGATTTGCATCCCAAAAACAGAGCTAGGGAGAACGACGGCTCATCAAGAAAACATTAAGCTGGCTCCTGATATCTACATTTTCAAGGAGAGCTTCCTGGCGGAGCTGATTAACTGTCTCCGAAAATCCCCTCCCAGCTAAGGTGTTAACGACCGGATCAAGAACCAAGATACGGAACATCATGAGCCATCAGATAACATCCTCTGGTGATGAGAGATTAATCAAGAACAGGATGCGTTTTGTCCATCTCAGTTTCATGAATGGCATACTTCATGAATATGCTGATTGGCAAAAATAATACCCAAGATCCGGACTTTATGGGCAAAACTGTATATAAGCAAGCTGTTGGAAGCAGTTGGTGTGAACAGAGGGAGGTCTGATGCGATAGAGGTCAGACCTGTGTTCACCCAGCTCCAGTCCTGGACTTGGCACTGTCTCCTTTTCGATCGTGGCATTGCGTGTTCGAACTCTCGGACATGAAATAAATTTTATACTTGTTTTATTTTGAATTGGGCGGAGTTATTTATTACAAAGGTAAGAGTGCTAATGTCTTTGAAATAGGTCTTAGTGTCAACTTCAAGCAGCAGGTTTGTTGCAGAACCCAGAGTTGGGTTAGGGTTAGGTTTGACTCCTAAAATAGACAAATGGGACCACACAAGCCTGAGTTTCTGAACTTTGGGGGAAAATGACAGGTTCAAGGCAGGGGTATGTGATAGGCAGTTTGGGAAGGCTGTACCTTCCTAGTACTGCAGCCAACAGGGAAAGAAAGAGGGCAACATGCAGCCAGGAGTTTAGGATAAAACGAGGCTGCGTCCTCCAAAACCTCGAGAGAAAACACCCCCAGGCATATGCCCCAGTGGACTCCCTCCCTTTATTCAAATAAAGTTGCAGGACTCCTCTGTCTCCTTTATGGACACTGGCTTCTCATAGCATGATTTTCTGTACAAGACAGGGGACTCGTCCAGGGTCCTTCCACCGTCTGGGGCTGGCATACTGCAAGAGGAGCTGGAGGCAGCCTCACCCAGTTTTGAGGTGACAAGCTGCAGGGGTTTTAGGAGTTCTCCTTTCTTTTTTCTCTTTAAAGAATTTTCCCAATACGTGTTGCTAGGAGACAATAACAACTGGATACTTAAGAGAGGCAAAAGACCGGGCCACAGTTTGGGGGAGGGGGTCCAGCTTTTACCTGAGGTTTTCTCGTGTAGGGCAGAGATGCCACGAGATTTGGACTGCAGAAAACGGGTTGGGGTGGAGCCCCTAGTTCTCTTGTGCTCTTGGCGTTCAGAGGGGAGAGGAATTGCGGTCACTGTGGGGAGAATTCATCACCACTACAGGGTTCTGCCTTTTGCTGCCTTCCTTCTACTGCGAGTAAAAGCTCTGCTTGCTGGAGCAGCTGTTACACTGGGACCCTATTTAATGCCCTACCTCACTAAAAAGGGACTTTCTCACCATCTGCTAAGGTGCCTCAGGATCCTGAGC
>VWZQ01003326.1:39323-76977 GCA_013397015.1 Myiagra hebetior
CTGCCTGTCAAATATATTACCTGTTCCCTGTGAAAGGATCCAGAGAGGCAATGGGCAATCTTACTTCTAGGTGTGATCAAGACAAAAATAATCCAACATTTTCTGTTTCTCTCCTGTCCCTGACTCCTGCTGCTGGTGTCACCAGTGCCACTGGGTGTCCTGGGAGATGGACGCATGGGTAAGGCAGCTGCTTCCCTCTGCTCTTCCAGTGCACTGAGTGGGGGCAGTCTAAGCACAGATGAGCAAGGAGCCTCCAAAAAAATTGCCAACCAGATGGACAACATTGTGGATATGCGGGAGTATGATGTGCCCTACCATGTTCGCCTTTCCATCGACCTAAAAATCCATGTGGTGAGTAGAGAAGAGCTTAGCTTTCCCAGTCACGCTCCTGAAACGCAGAAGAGTTTTTTCTCTCCAACACCTTTACAAAAGTATTGGTGGCAATGAGTTCATGTCTAGAGCTCCGTTCTGTTCTGCTGGGCTTCTTCTTAGTTAATGGCACATAGAAAAGCTAACTGATTAATGCATGGCCATAGTTTGAGCCTTTCTTCTGGGCTGCCTGTGATTGCCACAGTTCCATCCCCAGCAGCTGGACAGAGTGACATGGGGATGTGGCCCTGTCGTAAGGCACTGCCCACCCTCATCTCTCCACAGGCTCACTGGTACAATGTGCGATACTGGGGCAACACCTACCCCCCTGAAATCACCCGCCGAGATGACCTTGTGGAGCGGCCGGTGAGCACTGGGTGGGCAGGTGTCCTCTGTGTAGATGTGTCCACCCCAAGGGACTGGTTTCTGACATGTTGCCACTGTAAAACCGTGGTGGCAGGGGGAATGCTGGGCTTGGGTAGTGATTTTTGGGTTGATAAAGCACTAAAATGATTAACATTTTGGTTCACTTACTGGGCCAACACTGGGTTTTATGGAAACTGCCCTTTAAGTCAACTCTGGAGTATTTTCTAATGGATTTGGTCCTGCCCAGGATCCTGTTGTTCTTGCCTTTGATATTGAAACGACCAAACTCCCTTTGAAGTTTCCTGATGCAGACACAGACCAGATCATGATGATCTCCTACATGATTGATGGGCAGGTAAGGATACCAGGGTGGTTTCCTTCAGGCTTGGGAAGTGAAGCCAGGAATTCTCCTCCAATCCTGCTGGCTCCAGGCTTGCTATGCTGCCAGCTGTATGGTGTGTGGCTGTGGGAATGGCATTAAAGTCTGAGTGACGCACAGGAAACTGAATTTCGTGGAACGCAGCCCAGGCTGCTGGTGCTTCTCCATGGCCTCCTTTTCTGATGGTCAATGATGCTTCAATGGATGGCTCCCAAAATGTTGTTCCCCCTTGACAGAAGCTCTGGCTTTCAAGAGGAAAGCATCCCATTGTTTGGACAGCATTTTTGAGTTGCCTGCAACCCCAGTCCTCCTCACTGCCTCCTTGTCACCTCCTCAGGGCTACCTGATCACAAACAGGGAGATTGTCTCAGAGGACATTGAAGACTTTGAGTTTACTCCCAAGCCAGAGTATGAGGGTCCATTTTGTGTCTTCAACGAACCAGATGAGGTAAGTCAGTTCTGCTCTGCAGTTTTACCTGCCTGGAACTTTTCTTGGCCAGAGAGCTCATTCCCTGGCAGATTGCCTCCCTGGGGAACGTGGTGAGTCCGGCAGGGCTGCTTGTGCTTTTGTTTTTTGGGAATAAGGGTAAGAGAGGTCAGGTTCGGGCTAGGTGCAGAGGAAAGGGGAAGGGTGGAACAAACTGTGGTATCCACCACCTCTCTGTGGAGGAGATGAAGTTCCTTAAAATACATGTCTTTTCTGTTTCATCCCAGGCTCATTTAATCCAGAGATGGTTTGAACATGTCCAGGAGACCAAACCCACCATCATTGTCACATACAATGGAGACTTCTTTGACTGGTAAGATCAGGGATGACAACTAAACTGGCAAGGTGTTGCCTGAGCTAGAGGGCAGGGTCAGGTCCCATCCTCAACATCCTTCCATAGTTCAGACAGTGTGAGGAAGCCATGCGGTCACATGCAGAGTGGCCATGTCCTGCATCTCACCAAATCCTGTGATCATTGGCTCGGCAGTAGGACTTTCTGAAGAATCCCATCCACTTGCATGAGCTGCTTTTAAACTCTTGGCAATGTGGGAATGTCAGCAGATGGAGGAGCCCAGTCGTGGGAGAGCAGGGAGAGTGTCAAAAGAGACACGGAGGATATTGGAAGAGGTGCGCAGACAAGCCGGGGGAAGTAGGGGGAGAGGGACCACATGCCTCCCCCTACAGATGCAGGATACAAGCAAGCAGGTTTGGCTCTTGAACCACAAAATGGTTCGGGTTGGAAGAGACCTTAAAAATCATCTTGCTCCAACCATGCTGCCATGACCAGAGACACCTTCCACTAGACCAGGCTGTGTCAAGTCCCACCTTGAAGACTTCCAGGAATGATGTGTCTACTTGTCCTGCAGGAAGTGTTCCCTTTGACCAGATACTCAGATAAATCACAAGAAAAATTCTTTAGGCAGTTTGTAACAAAGTGGTCATGGAACGGTTGTTGGAATGCAGGAAAATGGCTGTTCTGCTCCTTCTGTTCACACTGCTTTTTTCCCCAGGCCCTTTGTGGAAGCAAGAGCAGCAGCTCATGGAATTAATATGTATCAGGAAATTGGGTTTCAGAAGGATAGCCAGGGAGAGTACAAGGCATCCCAGTGCATCCACATGGACTGTCTGAGGTACTGAATGCTGCCCCTCTACCACACAGCTGTGTCTTTATCTCTTCAGTTCAGACGAAATACCTATGATTGTATTTGAATACTGTTATCACATTCTGTCTATTGGAAGCTTCGTGTGTCACCTTCTTCATCTGTGAGATAATCCATTTCTGTGTTGTCTTCTTCCCCTTGGCATGCTGCATCCCACAGGAGGTACCAAGTCTTCTCCAGAAGGGCTCCCAGGGCTGGCTTTTGCCCTGCAGCCTTGGGTGTTTGATCACTGATTTGGGAGGACAGAAAAAGGGAGAGGGAGTGGGTTAAGATCTGGCCGTTGGAGCAGGGAAGGGGACTATAGTCTCACCTACCAGCCTCCTGACACAGATGGAAGAGGAAAGGACACATGGGAGAGAGAGAACTTTGGAGTTTTATGTGGGTTTTCCCCTCTGGAGCAGTCTGGGCTCTGGGGCACAGCTGGATGTCCCTGCAGTTCTGGTGGGGTCTTCTCCAGTGGTGAAATAGTTATCTTAAAGCCACTGAGGGAGCTGGAAGGTAGAAACTATGAGCAGCGGTGGTGGGATGGGCAGTGGGGCTTGTTCTGATTGGACTAGCTGAAGTTGGACAGCCTTGTACCCCACTCTTCTTGGATGCTGGGCTGTCCTTGGTGAGAGGTCCCTGTGGTAGTTGAGGTCCCCTTCACAATCTTGAGCCTGTTTTGAAGGTGAGGGCTGGTTTCTCTGCACAAACTCATATTTTCCTGATTCTGTCCAGGTGGGTAAAGAGAGACAGTTACCTCCCAGTGGGAAGTCACAACCTGAAAGCAGCAGCTAAAGCAAAACTGGGTTACGATCCAGTGGAGCTGGACCCTGAGGAGATGTGCCGGATGGCCACAGAGGAGCCTCAGGTATTCCCTCCCTGTGTTCTATGGGAAAACAAGCTTAGAGCAACTGCACTATGACTGAGTCTGTAAGTTAAAGTGGATTTTGAGAAATTAACTGCATCTGTCTCTCCAGACTTCCAAAGCCTTAGAGCTCACAGGGAGAAGGAACAGGATTCCCCTGAAGTAGTTCTGGCCCTGACATTTCACTGTACATTCTCTGTATTTATTTACATCATTGTGGGGTGATGTTTCTGAAATCAGAAACACCACGAAGAACTGAGACCTGCTGGGGGAACAGGAGAGGGTTAGTGCTCCAGGTGTCACAGGCAGGAGGTTCTGCTGAGCCCTGTAGCAGCTTCCTGAGACCCAAACTGGGCAGATGTGCCTTCAGCTCATCTTCCCTGTTCCTTGTCAGTTAGAGCTGACATGTTGCTGTTTGATTAGAGCTAAAGCAGGATGGCCTCGGAAGCAAACATATTATTCTTTACAACCTAGGCTATGGGGAAATACACTTTTTCCTGCTTCCTGCTGATATGAGAATGTCCAGCAGGAAGCAATGAAAGATCATTGTTATTGAGCCACTCTGTCACATGGGATTGGGATTAATTTGCTTCTCTTGTTCCTTGACAGACCCTGGCCACCTACTCAGTGTCCGATGCCGTTGCTACTTACTACATGTATATGAAGTATGTGCATCCCTTCATTTTTGCCTTATGTACCATCATTCCCATGGAGCCTGATGAGGTGCGTGCGTTCCCAAAATTATGATCTCTTTGCTGGGTGAAGTGCCATGTCTCCCACGCTGCAGGGATGCTCTGGCCACAGATCTGATTCCCACTGCCTAGACACTCTGCATGTGTGGCAGGGAGGAAGGAAGGGTGGATTTAGAGGCTACTTCTTTCTCCTACAGCTGTGGGATGTTTGGAGACAGGTTTCTATAAGAAGACACCTGAGATTTGGCAGTGCAGGGCTGGAGCAAGAAAGGATGGCTGATGTGCCATGCTCAGCCAAGTTGCAGTTGTGGCCATGCGAAGTTGGGTCTCCTGATGGCTGTTGTCAGCTGTAGGGAGGATGGTTGGGAAGCTGTCGGTGCTAAGCATGTAGAAACTGTTCCCACCTGGTTGAGCTGACAAAGGCACTTGACGGTGGAATGGTGTTGCAGATGTGTCACCAGCTGAAGCTGTCCAGTTGTTGTTGTGTGACAGTCCAGTCTTGCCAGTGCTGGGACAGCACTTCTGCTGAATCACAGACTGGTTTGGGTTGGAAGGGATCTTAAAGATAATCTCATCCACCCTCCTGTCAAGGGCAGGGACACCTTCCACTAGACCAGATTGCTCCAAGCCCTGTCCAATCTGGCCTGGAACACTTCAAGGAATGGGGCAGCCACAGCTTCTCTGGGAAACCTGTGCCTGTCCAGTGCCTCACCACCCTCACAGGGAAGAATTTCCTCCTAATAGCTAAATCTACTATTTTTGAATTTTAAACCAGCTTTGGTTTCTCTTGTGCAGGTGTTAAGAAAAGGATCTGGTACACTGTGCGAGGCACTGCTGATGGTTCAGGCCTACCATGCCAACGTCATCTTCCCCAATAAGCAGGAGCAGGAATTCAACAAACTTACAGAAGATGGACATGTGTTGGACTCGGAGACCTATGTGGGAGGCCACGTGGAAGCACTGGAATCTGGAGTCTTCCGCAGCGATATTCCCTGCCGCTTCAAAATGGTAATGGGCCAGCAGCCGGCCCCTCATGGAGCAGCATGGTGGGGAGGGATAGCCCTTCCACTGTTGTTGGCATCTCCAGTGTGTCCGTGCTGGGCTCGGGCAGCACCTAGAATCACAGAATCAGTAAGGTTGGAAAAGCCCTTTAATGTTGCCATGTCCAACTGTTAACCCAGCATTGCCAAGGCCACCATTAAACCATGTCCCCGAGTACCACATCTGCATGTTTTCTGAACACTTCCAGGGATGGTGATTTCACCACTGGCCTCAACAGCCTGTTCTAATGCTTGGCAACCTCCAGGAGACCCTTGCTACCTGAAGCTGGGCTGGGACAGGATGGGAGGAGGTCTCAAAGTGGCCATCTGTGCTGCACTGGGAGAGCAAGTGTCACATACTGGAAGCATGCCAGAGCTTGTTGACAGCAGGGGATGGTGGTGAAGTGGGGTTTTGGGTTTGTTTTTCAGCCAGTGTTGCTTGGAAGTTACGCCTCTGTAGCTTGGGGTCCTGTCATCTCTCCCAAACTGAGCTTCTTCTGAAGCCTTCCTGAGGGTCTTTTACCTGTTTCTGAATCAGGCTGCTAACCTCCATCACCTCCCTCAGTGCCTCAACATGTCCCTTACAGCCTAGAGGCTCCCAAGCCAAGCAGGGACAGGGGTGCAGGGTAGGACCTGCCAGCCTGCAGCCAGGGACAGCTGCCTATGGCCTCACTGTCGTCTGCATGTGTCTGTAGAATCCTTCTGCCTTCGACTTCCTGGTGCAGCATGTGGAGAAGACCCTGCAGCATGCCATCGAGGAAGAGGAGGGTCTGCCCTTGGATCAGGTCACCAACTTCCAGGAGGTAGAGCACCTGCAGCACGGCTGAGCTGTGCAGGGAACTGGGACTGCAGCTCTAAAAGTCTTGTTTGGGTTTGGTTTATGCTCTACAAAGAGAGACTAAGAAGCCCATCTACAGGCTGAGTCCTGCAGCCCAGCCTGGGGATCAGGGTCTCTGCCCCATCTGAGGAATGCACCTTGTGCTTTTCCCATCACAGGTTCAACCAGGAGCAAAGCTCTGAGAGAGCTGGGAAGGAATCTAGGGAGAAGGCAGACCCCTGAGATATCCCAAACACTCTTGTTCCTCTTGTTCCCCACTTCTTATCAGCTACAAAAGTGCAGGTTGCCCTTCTCCAAATCAAAGTCTGGAGTTTCTTGGAGGTCAGCACTAGACTGGGGACCTGTGGTCTTTGCCATTGTCTCCATTAACCCATTTGCACTGAAAAGGTCCTCGATCAAGTCATATTTAGGAAGCAGCTGCTCCCACTTGCCACATATCCCTATAGAAAAGCTTACCCTGGAGGTTCAAATCAAAACCTAAAGTACCAGTTGTCGAGGAGTCCCTGATCTGCTCCTTTGGTCCTTTAGATCCATCCCCAGATCACTGTGGCAGGTGTCCCTGTGAAGAACCAAATTTAACAAGTATTTGGCTCATGAGCTCCTTCCTGCCCTAGTTTCACTTCTCTTTATTTCACCACAGGTTTGTGATGAAATCAAGGTCAAACTGAATTCCCTGAAGGATGTTCCCAACAGAATTGAGTGTCCTCTTATCTATCATCTGGATGTGGGGGCCATGTACCCCAACATCATTCTGACCAACAGGTTGCAGGTGGGTAGTATCAATCTTGTCTCTCCTAATCTGACTTCCAGATGACCTTGATGGTCCCTCTGGATCCCCTTAACAGCAAGGGCTGAACTTTCTGCACAGGGCAGGGGAAGCAGATAAGGCTGGGTGTGAAATTTGGTCAAGCTGCCATGGAATTGTGGAATCACAGAATTATTTTGGTTGGAAAAGCCCTCTAAGACCATTGAGTCCAACCACTCTGCCAACATTGCCAAACCACCACTAACCCATGCCCCCAGGTGGCACATCCACATGGCTTTTAAATCCTTTCAGAAGAATGCCACTCTGGGCAGCCTGTGCCAGTGTCTGATCACCCTTCCAGTGAAGGATTTTTCCCTAATATCCAACCTAAACATCTTCTGGCACAACTTGAGGCTGCTGCCTCACTTGTTCCCTAGGAGCAGAGCCTGACCCCCACCTGGATCCACCCTCTTGTCAGGGAGTTGTAGGAGCAAGAATGTCCTCCCTGAGCCTCCTTTTCTCCAGGCTGAGCCCCCCAGCTTCCTCAGGTGCTCCTCATCAGACTTGTGCTCCATCCCCTTCCCCAGCTCTGTTGTCCTTCTCTGGATGGGCAGGTCTTCAGAGATTCAGCTACAGCTTTAGCTAGAACTCTTCCCAAAAACCCAGCTGTTGTTTTGAGGGACCTGTGCTCCTGAAAGGCTCTGGAATGGGGAACTGACTGAGTACCATCTCTGATGTTCAGACCTGTGCTCTCCTGCCACTCAGCACCTGTTCTGGCATGAGCTGTCATTTGGGGACCTGTCCCCTCTAACACCTGTGTGTCTGTTACTGCATCCAGCCCTCGGCCATGGTGGATGAGGCCACATGTGCTGCCTGTGACTTCAACAAGCCAGGTGCCAACTGCCAGCGCCGGATGACGTGGCAGTGGAGAGGAGAGTTCAGTAAGTACAGGAAGGACCATGTAGTGCAGACCACAGAGATGGAGCCAAATTCCTGCTTCTCCCCTGGGAGACTGATCACTGCCCTCCTCTGCAGTGCCTGCCAGCCGCAGTGAGTATCACCGCATCCAGCAGCAGCTGGAGTCAGAGAAGTTCCCTCCCTTGTTTGCTGATGGACCACCCCGTGCCTTCCACGAACTCTCCCAGGAAGAACAAGCCAAGTATGAGAAAAAGCGCCTGGCAGGTAAAAAAACAAATCAAGGTCATGATCCTGATAATGTTTTGCAACCTGGACTGTGAGTGGCGTTCAGCAGTAGTGACCTCTCTGTGGAGTGAGGTCAGGCTGGTCTCAGAACTTCTCCAGGATCCCAACAGACTCATGCGTGCTTCCTGAGAGGAGCCAGGCACTGCTACCTCTCTCAGTGTTTCTTTCCCTTTGTCTTGGAGAGCCACGGATTTGAGCTGAAATATGAATGGCTCCACTTTTTTGTAAGGCTGCTAATTAAAGCCAGTTAATGAAAGGGAAACATCACATTATCCTATCACCTGGAGGGATGCTGTCCAGCAGAACCACCCAGCTGGCTGCAGGCAAAGCCTGGGTTTGTAGGTGGGCCATATCATAAGTTTGTTTTCCCCTTGCCCTCCACCTCCATAAAGAGGTGCTGCTTCTTTCCATACTGGGATCTTCCTCTCCCTTTGCAGTAGGACTGTCCCTGACTCACCCATGCCTTATGCTTAGCTGCCTCCCTATCCCTACTGCTACCATCCCTCTGTAGCAGGACACCCATCCCTGAGAACCTCCCTCTGCCTCCTACCTTGACCAGATTACTGCCGCAAGGCATATAAGAAGATCCATGTCACCAAGGTGGAGGAGCGAGTCACCACCATCTGCCAACGAGAGAACTCTTTCTACGTGGACACAGTGCGAGCATTCCGGGACCGCCGATACGAGTTCAAGGGGCTGCATAAGGTACCAAGCTTGGATGCTGGTCAAATTGTCTTGCCAAGCCTGGGGACCTCTTGTGCCTTGCTGAAAATCTGAAAGGATTACTCTATTGGCTTCCCACTGATAGAGAGCAGGGTTGTATTAGTTATTGGGAAGAAACTCTTCCCTGTGAGGGAGGTAAGGCATCAGCACAGGTTGACCAGAGAAGCTGTGGCTGCCCCATCCCTCAAAGTGTCCAAGGCCAGGTTGGATGGGACTTAGAGCAACCTGGTCTAGTAGAAGGTGTTCCTGCCCAAGGCAGGGGGTGGGATGAGATGAGTTTAAGGTCCCTTCCAACCCAAACCATTCTAGGAGGCCCTGGGGCTCTATGTCTGGCAGAATTAATTAAAGAACCTGTTGCTTTGCAGTTCCTCCTAGCTGCCTCTTTTCCCATGATTCCCAAGGCTAGCAGAGAGGCTTTTTCTACACTGGTGGTTCTGCTGTTAGCCAGGCATCATGGATTGTAGCATGCAGTGTATTGAGTTCTTCCCTGCACACATATGATGCAGCACAGCTGATGCTGGTTGAATTCTGATCAATGATAGGAGCTACAAGTCTCTTCTGACAAGTGACAAAGTGCCTCTGGCCAACCCCTCCCGTGCTGCAAAAGAAAATGGGATGTTTGACTCATGATGCTGATCTTTGGCAAAGATACTCCTGTAGAGCTGCAATGCTATGCTGGGACTGAGTGGAAACCAGTTGGGTGCTACCAGTAGTGATATGTGGAATTATCCTGACTCTGCCCTTGACATGCAGGTGTGGAAGAAGAAGCTGTCTGCAGCAGTGGAGATGGGAGATGCCTCTGAAGTGAAACGCTGCAAGAACATGGAGATCCTCTATGACTCCCTGCAGCTGGCCCACAAGTGCATCCTCAACTCCTTCTACGGATATGTCATGCGGAAAGGGTAAGTCTCCCCTGGGCTATCCAGGGTCCCCTAGAGAGGACCCATGGAAACCAGGATTGTCCTGGTGCGATAGTCGCTTCCTGAAGCACCAAGATGAGAGTAGGTCCTGCCTGTAACACTCTCCTCTTGCTTCTACCCATTACTTCTCATCCTGGAGACTCTTACCAGACATTAAATTATGGGAATCTTGTCTGTTAATGGGTTTTCAGCTTTTCTGGAGCATTGTAAGTAGGGAACTCCATAGATGGAGAACAGTGTTCCAAGGCCCAGTCTTGCCCTTCTTCCCCTGGAGATCCTCCTGCCCTTCCATAGCTGGGTTTTGGAAGGATCATGTCATGCTCTTAGCTGTAACTCCTCTGCTTACAGAGCTCGCTGGTACTCTATGGAAATGGCTGGCATTGTCTGCTTCACGGGGGCAAATATCATCACCCAGGCCAGAGAGCTGATCGAGCAGATTGGGTGAGTGTGTGCTGAGCTGGGGGACGTCTGTCTGCATCTAGGACAGATCTGGGAGCATGTTAAACACTCTAGTATTGAGAGGGATGGAAACACACTTCCTATGAGGAAGGACTGAGAAAGCTGAGAATTTTCATCCTGGAGAAGAGAAGGCTCCAGGGAGACTTTAGAGCCCCTTTAAGTGCTTAAAGGGACTCCCAGGAGAGCTGGAGACAGGCTTTGGGCAATGGCCAGGAGTGGTGGGACAAGGGGAATGGCTTCCCACTGCCAGAGGGCAGGGTTAGATGGGATATTGGGAAGGAATTCTTCCCTGCATAAGTTGCCCAGAGAAGCTGTGGCTGCCCCATCCCAGAAAGGGTTTCAAGGCCAGGTTGGACAGGGCTTGGAGTAACCTGGTCTAGGGGAAGTTGTCCCTGCCCATGGCAAGAAGTTGTTGGAATGACATAAGCTTTAAAGTCCCTTCCAATCTCAAGCACTCTGTGATTCTCTGATTCTATAAGCATTCAGATTCCTGACACTGCTGTATTGAATTTGAGGATTTGCTTTGCAGAAGGGAACAGTGGATGCAACAGGCTGCTGCTGTCTTCATGGGGGACACAGAGCTGATCCTCACCTCTTAGCCACTCTGCCTCTCACAGTGGCCTTCCTTCCTTAGGAGACCTCTGGAACTGGATACCGATGGGATTTGGTGTGTCCTTCCCAACAGCTTCCCAGAGAACTTCATCATCAAGTCAACCAATATCAAGAAGCCAAAAGTGACCATCTCCTACCCAGGTGCCATGCTGAACATCCTGGTGAAGGTGAGTCTGGCACCTGTCCAGGCCAGCTCTGCAGCCTGGGAAAAGGAGGTGGAGAGCTAATGAGGGGGGAGAGCCCCTCTTCCATCTCCACTTCCCATGTAGTGAGATGTCAGGGGTGATGGCCCTGGAGAGCATCTGAGTGGAGAAAGAGGTTCAATATCCCCCATCAGAGAGGGGGGGTCTGTAAGAGGCCAGGTTAGGTGCATGCTTACCTGTGCAGGTAGGGAGTCCAGAGCAAGGTCTTAACCTATCCTCTGTCTCACTCCAGGCTCTATAAGACATGGAAATATCATTTTAGGGTCCAAAGACTTCTTCTCAACAGACAGGACAGGTGTTTTGACTTTTGAGTCCTAATTTGTGCTGCAGCTCTCAGAGGGGTGCTCAGGGGTCCCTTTGGGCAGGGTGTGTCCCAGGGGCATCCCCATGTGTGACCAGACAGCTGTGGATTGAAGCTGTTCTGGGCCTGTGCCACAGGAAGGCTTCACAAATGATCAGTACCAAGAACTGCAGGATCCAGCCTCACTCACCTACATCACGCGCTCAGAGAACAGCATCTTTTTTGAAGTGGATGGTCCATACCTGGCCATGATCCTTCCAGCTTCCAAAGAGGAGGGCAAGAAGCTGAAGAAAAGGTGAGATTTCAAAGCTTGAAGTATTGTCTTTCCCTGAGCTAACAGACTAGGGATCTCGTTGCCTTTGTGGTCCTTGCCCCCAGAGCCAGCAGCACTTGACTCACTGGCTTTAAATGGCAAGTTCCTTACATCAGATCATCTTCGAATCCAACTACTATGGCAGTAAATTTTAGCAGATAACAGCAAAATGACATTTCTCCAACCTGGTGACCAGATATGTCCCTGTTTGGCTCTGAGGTGTGCAGGAGAACTTTGACTTTCCTTCTGAGGATTTCTAATACTGCTTGTATTCAATCTAATCTGTTTAAACTCAGTAGTTCCTGCCTTCTTATCTCTCAAGAGTTCAAAGACTTCCAGTAACACTTATCCTATGTGTTTCCTCTTCCTTCTCTGTCTGTAAGTAGATCTGGCTTCTGCCATACTGTCACATTATAGGATAGTTGTACCTAAACTTCAGTGATTTCTCAACAATCACCTCCTAACCATGAATGTGTGTGAGCTAGAGCAGTGGCATCCATTATTTTAGGGGGCAGCCCACAGACCTGGATCTGACTCCAAAAAATGCTGTTGCTATCCCCAGCACCCTCTGTCCTCATAGGACTTTTTTGTGCTTAATCCCTGACAGAAGGAGGTTCAGCAGACACCATTCCCTTCCAGTGCCCCTCCCCAAGCAGTCAGCACCTTCTGCAGGAGTCAAAGTGTTGCCCAGCTCTGAGTGGGCTCTTCTCTTAGGACTCCCCTCAGGTCCTCTGGATTCCTATAGTTTGGGGATCTTAGAACGGGCATTTTTTTCCCGGTCACTCTCCAAGCACAACAGCCTGGAGGTGGCTGCAGGCACCATGGTTGGTGGAGGAAGGAAAGGTTGTGCTGATGGGAGTGTGGGCAGGTGGGAGAAGGGCTAGCCAAGCAGGTTTGAGTATCCCCTCTCCTCACTGATCATTCCCACAGTGGTGGTTTGGGGTTTTTTTGAGACATACAGATAATTTTCAGGGCTGTGAAAGGCAAAACAATGCAAGAGAAAAGGCAAGAGGGAGGAATGCTTCCTTATGTGTGTCATGGCTGTATCCAGTTTCCTCTCAACCCCTCTGCCAGCATTGGAGTTGACAGTTTCCTTCTTTCTAAATCTCTTCCTAATATCTTCATTTCTCCACTTGGGCTCTCATCTCCCACCCTTACTTATATGCAGTTAAGGTCATCCTCCACCAATTAAGGTAACTCTTCACCCTTAGTGCTGCATCAAGGTTTGGCACGCTCAGCACAAGAAAACATGGAGCTGCTGGATTGAGTCCAGAGGAGGCCATGGAGGTGCTCCAGAGGCTGTAGCCCCTCTGCTCTGGAGCCAGGCTGGGAGAGCTGGGGGTGTTCACATGGAGAAGGCTCCAGGGAGACCTCAGAGCCCCTTCCAGGGCCTAAAGGGGCTCCAGGAGAGCTGGAGGAAGACTCTGAACAAGGGCTAGGAGGGACAGGACAAGGAGGAATGGCTTCCCACTGCCAGAGGGCAGGGATAGATGAGATATTGGGAAGGAATTCTTGGCTGTGAGGGTGGGGATACCCTGGCACAGGTTGCCCAGAGAAGCTGTGACTGCCCCACTGTGTTCCAGGCCAGGCTGGACAGGGCTTGGAGCAACCTGGTTTAGTGGAAGGTGTTCCTGCCCATGGCAGGGGCATGGGACTGGGTAATCTTTAAGGTCCCTTCCCCTGTGGTTTGATGAGTCAGTGTGGATGAGCTGGCGCAAGAGCTGATGTCCTTTTCCAGACCAAGGTAAAATGGTTGCTAGAGAAGCTGTAGATACTTGAGATTATTCAGGTGCTGCTGGGGCTCCTTTGAACGTGCTAGATGGTGGCACAATGGCATGGGGAGAAGCGCCCTGCAGGAGGGACACCAGTGGCACCCTGGGGGATGTGTCCTTTGGTGCAGGCCAGGTTTATTCATGCTCTCTCCTAGGTATGCTGTGTTCAACGAGGACGGCTCCCTGGCTGAGCTGAAGGGGTTTGAGGTGAAACGCCGGGGAGAGCTGCAGCTGGTGAAGATATTCCAGTCATCTGTGTTCGAAGCCTTTCTGAAAGGCAGCACCCTGGAGGAGGTCTACGCTTCGGTGGCCAAGGTGGCTGATTACTGGCTGGATGTGCTCTACAGCAAGGTAGGCCCAGCTCAGCACTTCTGTGCTCTGAGGTGGAGCCTGGGGAGGAGTATCCAAGCTGGTCAGGCACTGTGGGAGGGTGGACTTTGCTTGCAGAGTCAGTAGTCCTCTGTACCTCTTTCACCCTCAGTCACTTCACAGATGACACTGAGCTGGGTGGGAGTGTGGATCTCCTGGAAGGTAGGAAGCTTTGCAGAGGGACCTGGACAGGCTGGATCCATGGGCTGAGGCCAGTGGTGTGAGGTTCAACAAGGTCAAGTGCTGGGTCCTGCACAAGGGTCACAACAACCCTGCGGAATGCTCCAGGCTGGGGACAAAGGGTCTGGAAAGGTGCCTGACAGGAAAAGACCTGAGGATGCTGATCAACAGTGACTAAACACATGCCCAGGTAGACAAGAAGGGCAGCGGCACCTGGCCTGTACCAGCCATAGTGTGGCTAACAGGACCAGGACAGTGACTGTTCCCCCTGTTTTGGACACTGGTGAGGCACCTTGAGCCCTGGGGTCAGTTTTTGTGCCCTCATGACAGGAAAGACATTGAAGGGCTGGAGCATGTCCAGAGAAGGGAACAGAGCTGGAGAAGTGGCTGAAGCACAAGTCTGATGAGAAGCAGCTGTGGGGGCTCAGCCTGGAGAAAAGGAGGATCAGGGGGACATTCTTGCTCCTACAACTCCCTGACAGGAGAATGGATCCAGGTGGGGGTCAGGCTCTGCTCCCAGGGAACAAGTGATGGGATGAGAGGAAACGGCCTCAAATTGCAGCAGGGGAGGTTTAGTTTGAGTAACAGAAAATTTCATCTCCAAAAGGACTGTCCAGTTCTGGCACAGGCTGCCCATGGCAGTGGTAGAGTCCCAATCCCTGGAGGAATTTAAAAGCTGTGTGGATGTGGCACTTGGGTACATGGGTTAGTGGTGGCTTTGGCAGTGCAGGGGGTGTGGTTGGACTCAGTGATACTAGAGAGCTTTTCAAACCAAATGATTCAGTGATTTTATGAGACAAGGAGGTTGGAGGGAACAAGAGTCTGACTGGGTCCTTGTCATGACCTACTGGTCTGGGGGCATGATATTCATCATAAATTCTCATCCGGTTGAACAAAGACACCAGTCACATGTCAGGAAATCTTACGTTTTATTGTACAGTTGCTGTAACTCCAGCAACCAGCCCACTTCTTAGACTCAAAAGGTGTTGGCCAACAAGCCAATTCTTAAAATAGACTTCCACAAGAGTGCAAGCAAGCGAGCCCTTAATTTTGTACAGAACACTTCAGTAAGTTCTCAGCTCCCACCATAAGCTCCTCAAAAGGCACTGGCTCACAAACTGCAATAGACCACCAATATTCAAGGGCACTGGCTAACACCATCACACAAAGGTGCTGGCACATGAGTCACAACAGTACTACTCAAAGGTCCTGGCTAACAAGCCACAACACACCTTTACACAAGCTCCCCACTCCCACAACAGAGTTCAATACAAAATATGAAGTAGAATATGATGGCCCTGCTTTGCTCAGGCAAAGCAAGGGAAGAAAACAAACCAGTCCTTAGATCTGTGTTGGTCTTGCATTGGTCATGCCACATGGATGGTCCAGAGCTAGGGCAAACAATGAGACAAAGTGGAAGAAAAAGAGGAGAAAATGAGAGAGAGGGGACCTATTTGCTCCCTTTCATGCACAGCCAGCCCTTCTCCTGGATGTGAGTTGGACAGGGGACTAAGCATGAGTCTTAAGGCATGGCAGGGAATTGGCTCAGAACGGCACTGCCACACCTCTGCGGGACCCTCTCCTCCAATCACACCTTTCCTGTAGCAATACTCAGAATGTTTGAGACAAAACATGCTTAGTTCTGGTCCTCTACAGTCCATTTTGTGATGCTGTTTTACAACACATTCTTGGTGAGCCCAACTTTGCGTGCACAGCACAAAGCTGTGCTGCCACAGCCCAGCCGTGGCACAAACTGGTGCCAGCCTGAAATCCAAGTGCCCTCTTTGCTATAGATCCCACTGGCAGCTGTAACAGGAAGCAATTCCCAGGNGGTTGAACAAAGACACCAGTCACATGTCAGGAAATCTTACGTTTTATTGTACAGTTGCTGTAACTCCAGCAACCAGCCCACTACTTAGACTCAAAAGGTGTTGGCCAACAAGCCAATTCTTAAAATAGACTTCCACAAGAGTGCAAGCAAGCGAGCCCTTAATTTTGTACAGAACACTTCAGTAAGTTCTCAGCTCCCACCATAAGCTCCTCAAAAGGCACTGGCTCACAAACTGCAATAGACCACCAATATTCAAGGGCACTGGCTAACACCATCACACAAAGGTGCTGGCACATGAGTCACAACAGTACTACTCAAAGGTCCTGGCTAACAAGCCACAACACACCTTTACACAAGCTCCCCACTCCCACAACAGAGTTCAATACAAAATATGAAGTAGAATATGATGGCCCTGCTTTGCTCAGGCAAAGCAAGGGAAGAAAACAAACCAGTCCTTAGATCTGTGTTGGTCTTGCATTGGTCATGCCACATGGATGGTCCAGAGCTAGGGCAAACAATGAGACAAAGTGGAAGAAAAAGAGGAGAAAATGAGAGAGAGGGGACCTATTTGCTCCCTTTCATGCACAGCCAGCCCTTCTCCTGGATGTGAGTTGGACAGGGGACTAAGCATGAGTCTTAAGGCATAGCAGGGAATTGGCTCAGAACGGCACTGCCACACCTCTGCGGGACCCTCTCCTCCAATCACACCTTTCCTGTAGCAATACTCAGAATGTTTGAGACAAAACATGCTTAGTTCTGGTCCTCTACAGTCCATTTTGTGATGCTGTTTTACAACACATTCTTGGTGAGCCCAACTTTGCGTGCACAGCACAAAGCTGTGCTGCCACAGCCCAGCCGTGGCACAAACTGGTGCCAGCCTGAAATCCAAGTGCCCTCTTTGCTATAGATCCCACTGGCAGCTGTAACAGGAAGCAATTCCCAGGATCCATGTGGAGACATCAGCTGTGTGTGGTGCTCCCTGTTCCTGACAGCAGCAAAGTTTGATCATTAGTTCTTGCCAATTTTGGGCTTTTCCCGGTCTTTCAGGCTGCCAACATGCCCGATTCAGAGCTGTTTGAGCTCATCTCAGAGAACCGGTCCATGTCACGCAAACTGGAAGACTACGGGGAGCAGAAGTCCACCTCCATCAGCACTGCCAAGCGCCTGGCAGAGTTTTTGGGGGACCAGATGGTGAAGGATGCAGGACTGAGCTGTCGCTTCATCATTTCCAAGAAACCAGAAGGGTCTCCAGTCACCGAGAGGTAACCCCACCTGGAGGGGCCAGGGCTTCTGGCAGTGTAGGAGAAACCAAGAGGGGATGGGCAGGTAGTAAGAAGGGAGGGAGCTGGAATACGTGGCCAGGCGATCACCTGAATCTGGCACAGGCCATGAACAGGGCAATGGGTAACACTGCACAGCCCAATGGCCTTGCAGGGGTTGAGAAGAAGTTTGGAGGATCTCCACAGGCTGGAAGAATGGCTCATGGGGTGCTAGGACATTGATTCCCTGCCTTCCCCAGGGCCATCCCCCTTGCCATCTTCCAAGCCGAGCCCAGTGTGCGCAAACACTACCTCCGAAAATGGTTGAAGAGCCCATCGCTGCAGGACTTCAACATCCGTGCGGTGAGTGAGGCATCCCTGCAGATGGCCCCACATCTGGGACAGGGGCTCAACCTTCTGGAGGCACAACCTGGGCAGTGGCTTCCTGTGCTCACAAAGCGGGGGGCTGGGGTGGGGGTGCTATTGGGAAGTTTGATCCTGTGTCTGGGGGCCCTTCTGCTTGGCTTTCTTCACTGCCCACACTCTGCCCTCTTGCCAGATCCTGGACTGGGACTACTACATCGAGAGACTGGGCAGCACCATCCAGAAAATCATCACCATTCCTGCAGCCCTGCAGCAGGTACAGAGCAGTGGCGGGGTGGGCAGGAGGAAGGATTTGTGTGGGGGACCCCGTGTGATTGGGAGCTATTCTGCAGGTAAAGAACCCAGTGCCACGGGTCCGACACCCAGACTGGCTTCACAAGAAACTCCTGGAGAAGAATGATGTGTACAAACAGAAAAAAATCAATGAGCTCTTTGTTTCAGAAGGCAAGAGACAGGTAAAGAGGGTGAGGGGAAGGTGCTGGCAGTGCCAGTGCGGCTTTTCTCTTGCAGCCCACATCCTCCTGCTCTCCTTGCTCCCTCAGGTTCTTGCCAGCCAGCCTGCAGAGGGGACACCCAACTCACAGGTGGGTGACATAGAAGACTTTGGGGCTGTCAAGATCCCTCAGCCACTGGTTCCCATTGCAAATAAGCGGAAGCACATCCTTGCAGCAGAGGAAAGCCAACAGCTGTTCCAGGACCTGGAGCTGTCCCAGTCCTGGCGGGAGATCCTGGGCCCACCTCCACCCCTTGGCACCACCAGGGTAGGTGAAGCAGACTGTGCAGGGGATGCCCCAGGACTGTATTCATCCATCCAAGCAGCTTGGGTGCTTCCAGGAGCAAGCTGCGTGTTTCCAAAACACTCTGCATAGACATGGCTCAGGGATACAAGGAGAAATACAACCAGCAGACAGAAATGCAATCACTGGTAGAGAAAAGGGGGGTGGTGGCTTCACAGCTGGGGCAGGAACATGATGTAGGACTGGGACCTGGAGGGCTAGGCTGTATGATGTAATGCTGTGGGGCTGGGAAGCCTTTGCTGGTTTCATGCTTGCTGTCGCCCCACTCAGGAAGAGCGTCTGGTCTGGCTGCGCTTCCACCAGAAGAAGTGGGAGCTGCAGGCTCGGCAGCGGCAGGAGCGGCGGAAGAGGCGACGGCTGGAGGATGGTGGGGTGGTGGCAGGTGGAGGAGTGGTCCGTGATGCCCTCTCCAAAGGGCTGAGCGGTTATCTGCGCCGGACAGCGCGCAGCATCCTGGACTTGCCCTGGCAGATCGTGCAGGTACTGGGGAGGAGACCTGCCGCAGAGCAGCCTGGGGCACAAGCCTTACATTTATACTCTGTGGTCAGTTGGTGAAGTTCAGGAACCCTGACCTACCCCATGTAGGTGTTAGCCCTGGGGAGCCCAGAAGGGGCTGCAGAGCCTCAGACTCACACACATCTGGATAGAAACACATGCCCACAGAGGCATTCTTGGTGACTCTAGGATGTGTGGGTAGGGTAGGTCTGCTGGTGGGGCAGCTTTAGTTCAGCCCATGGGCAGCACTGCACAGTCACAGAATGCCGAAAACATCAGTTGAGGCTGGGGCAGCTTTCGCGTCCCTCTGGTCCCACATCCTGCTCAGGCAGGGCCACCCAGAGCTAGGGTCCCAGGACCATGTCCTGTAATATCTCCAAGGATGGAGAGTGTACACCTTCCCTAGGCAATCTGGACCAGGTTCACCTTTGCAGGGAAAAAGTTTCTGACATGCAGAGGGACACTCCTGCATTCTGCTTTGTGCCCGTGATATTTGGTCCTGCCACTGGGCACCACTGACAGAACAGTCAGGTTCTGTTCTCTCTGTACTTCCCTTTAGGTGTATATATGTGGATGAGATCCCTCTGAGCTTTATCTGCTCTGGGATGGACAGTCCCAGTTCTGCCAGCCTTTCCTCATATGAACGATGCTCCTATCCCTTCTTCCTCCTTGTGGCCCTTCACTTTATTCAGTATGTCCATGTCCTGTGTTGAGGAGCCTAGCATTGGGCACAGGATTCCAGTGGTGCCTAGAAGCAGCCAATGTACAAATGAAGAGGTAGGGTGGTGCCATCCAGGTGTTTTTACAAACCTATGTTATGTGTGAGCACCTAAGCCCAGTGCCTGTGACCTACTTCATCCTCCAGAAAGGTCACAGAGCTGCAGGTCCAGGACATCAGAGTGACTTGGGTGACATTTCCTGGAGTTGGTTGGCCAGCCTGATGCAGTGTTTTCTTCATGGTACCCTGGGACAGTAGCAGGACACAGGGACTCCAGAGCAGAAAGTGATGACTCTCTAAGCCCCCCACTTTGTTTTTTAGCCACCAGCTAACCATGTAGATCCCCAGAGCACTCTGCAGTGAAGATGTAAGCACTGATGGTATGTTGGATCTCTTGCTAATGCTGACCTTGTGCCCCATGTCCTGCAGATCGCCGAGACCAGCCAGCCTGGGCTGTTCCGGCTGTGGGCGGTGATAGGGAGCGACCTGCACTGCATCAGGCTGAGCATCCCCCGTGTCTTCTATGTCAACCAGCGTGTCCCAAAGCCTGAGGAGGGAACAGCCTACAGGAAGGTGAGGACCTGTCCCTTCTGGAAGGGGAAACAGCTGCTTACACTGAGATAAGGCACTTCATCTCCCCTATAAGCAGGAGTTACAAGCATCTGCCATGCAACACCTCATTCTCCCACCCCATAAATATCCCTCATGCAGGCCCTAGTCCCTCTGCTAATGCCAGCCTGCCTGGAAATCAAGTTCCCTGTTAAGGGAATTTGGAATGTGCATGAGCATAACCCACTGATTTCCTTAGGAGAGAGGAGCACCAGGAGCTGGCCTGGCTCAGAGCCTGGCTCATGGTAGTGGTGCCATGTGGTGGGATGTGTCCCAATAATCCTGTCCCTTACCTTGGCAGGTAAACAGGATCCTGCCTCGCTCAAACTTAGTTTACAACTTGTACGAATACTCTGTCCCTGAAGACATGTACCAAGAGCACATCAACGAAATCAATGCAGACCTCTCTGCTCCGGACATTGAGGGAGTGTATGAGACGCAGGTAACTCCTCCAGGTGCTCGTCTTTAAGGGTTGATGAGCAGTAGTTCGTTAGTCTGAGTTCCAGTGGTGAGACACCAAAAATCCAAGACCCTGGACATTGTCCAGGGAACTGGGAGTTATGCTTATATGGACAGAAATTCTGAGTATCAGCACATGGGTTACAGTATATCAAGAAAGGGACTTCCGTTTATTTGGCATTAGGAAACTTTGGGGAAAGAAATTGAGAGCTTCCTCTAGACTAATCCAGAGCCAGCCTGCTGGTATTGGAACCAGAAAAGAGATGGGGCATTTGGAGTAAAGCTGAGGAAAAACCCAACATATGCTGCTGGAGTGGTGTGTAGGTCTGAGTGTCTGAGTGCCATGTCCTCTAAAATAAGGTCGTAAAAGCTTTAGAAAAGAGAACAGCATACAACTTTAAAGTTCAGGAAGAGCAAGAGCAACCTAAATGAAATTCTGTAGAAAGCAATGAGGCTAAAATTCAATTTGCCAGTGCTGAAAATAAAGGTGGAAACCTGGGATGCTTGCTTCCAGTGAGGATACTGGTTTGTCCAGCAGATCAAAACCTGATGACAGGAATTTAACTAAGATGATGTTGTAGTGAAAAGACCTGGCCTGTATGGAAGTGATAGAATAGACCACACCATTTTAAGAGTGGAGTTAAAGTGTAAAGGCAGGTGAATTTGATGCTGAAATGGACTGTAGGATTATTATGGATGAAAAGTCATGAGTAGGACAAACTTTGCTGTGAGCAGAGGTGCCACTGGCTATGAAATGCTTTTTGAGGTGCAGGAGGCTGCAAGGACAAAAAGAGCATCACAGAGTTGAGAGACTTTTGCTACTAAAGTTACTGGTATAACCTGTGAAGCATTCCAGCGGGACATGGTTACAGAAAACTTTTTTATTCACCTTAAGTTTCTGCTTTTGAAAAACTTGAAGAAATGTCTCTCAAGGCAAGGCACAACTCCTAATGATTACATGGAGCCTGTGAAATCCTGTGGTGATTAAAAAGGTTGAACCATATATGCCATCAGCAATTGAAAATGATGCCTACCAAACTGTACTGAGGTTTAGTAAGCAGCACCCAAGACTTACTTCAGATTACTTGTCTGAAGTGACTGGCATGTACCTGAATTCTTTATATCTACAGACCTTCCTCTAGCAAACCTGAGCTCTCTCTGCTCTAGTAGTGTTTAGTAAGTGGGAAGAGGAAAAATCAAGAAGCTAAGGGGAAATTAAAACGAGCAGCTGAAGTAAAACAAAGGGCATGGAGAAGTTTTAAAGATATGAAGGAATTTAGATAATCATGGGGTAGCAGCATCTGTCATCTGAGGGGAGGCTGAGTGAGTTGGACTGTGCAGCCCAGAAGAGGCTCAGGGGCCCTGCTCAATGGGAAGAGTGGAGGGCTCTGCTCTGGTGCCCAGGAAAGAATGGGAGACAGTGGGCACAACCTAAAACATGAAAATTCTGTGTAAATGTCAGAAAAAACTTCTGCAAGCATCATTGAGCAGGTTGCCCCAAGGGGTTGTGGAGCTTCCATCCTCAGAGACACAGTTAACCCAGCTGGACACAGACCTGGGCAAGGAAAGATCTGTCTTGATCTTTAAATATCTGCAGTGCAGTTCTGATCATGATCCCAGAAAATACAGCAGGAGTAACACAGGAAGATGCAAGGGAGGGAACAGTTTGCCTTCAGGGCTGGGACTTAGATGGGAATGCTTCACCTTGTTGAACAGATGTGAGGGGCCTCTACAACTAAAACTAGCATAAGGGAAGAGTAATCAGGCAAGAAATGCTTATTGCTTTTTACTAGTTTGGGACCAGGTTCCTCAGCAAGCCATTCAGAAGTCTCCTGCGGCAGTGGATTTGACAGCTACAGGGTTAATAACACAGGATGGATCTGTGGTGAATCACTATGCTGATTATCTGGAGGTTCAGATGGAGCCCCTGCCTCGGAATAGCAAACCACAAGCTGCAGAGCAGCAAAATTGGCCAAATATTGCTACACATGTCCTCCAAAGTACCTTGATGGTAGGATCTGGGCCTAGATAGGAAGACGTGGATTTTGAGATACCTGTTCTATACCTTTATGTACTAGTTTGAAAACAAACCAGTGGAAGGCACCAAGTCAGAATAACAACTTAATAGGGAAATAAAAAAAAAAAAGTAAAGGCAGAAAACAGTGGGTTAAACTAACAGAGTCAGGATACAACCTGACACCCTGTTAATTAGGGTTAGGGCGGTAGCAGTCCAATAAGATGGTGGCTGCAGTCTTCCTGAAGTGGTGGATGTGACTCTGTCGAAGCGGTGGTCCAGTAGAAGGGTCTGCTCTTCCTCAGAAGGTCCAGTGGTGGCTATGGAGCTCCTGTCCTCTGGGAATCCAGTGGAAAGGTTGTCTGTGGTGTTCAGAATCTCAGATTATATCTAGGATGGGATGCTTGGTTCCTCCTTCTGGATGGACCATCTCACAATGGGATGATGAGTCATGAGGCCAGGTGTTGATGGGCTCATTAACAGAAGATAGTCCGGAGGGAGGAGGCAAGGAAACACCGTCCCACCTGGTTTCAACAACTCATGAGGATGGTAGTAGAATATACTGCAACCCAGGACACTTTAGCAAGGCTGGTAATACTAAACTCATCCCAAGGCACCTCAGATATGTGCTACCTGTGGGTTTTAATCTGGGTTATTCTAGGTCTGCAACCCCCAAGAAGAGTTTAGTAGCAGTTGTTCCATCACATCTCTCCCCATGATTCCAGGTGCCGCTGCTCTTCCGTGCCCTGATCCACCTGGGTTGCGTGTGCATGGTAAGCAGGCAGCTCGTCCGGCACCTGGCAGGGCGAGAGGCTGAAACCTTCAACATCGAGCACCTGGAGATGCGCTCGCTGGCCCAATTCACTTACCTGGAGCCAGGTGAGGCATTCTGGGAGAGGGACTCCTGGGGCAGCTGGCATCCGTGGGCACCACTGATGCTTTGTGCTCTGTGCCCCCAGGAAGCATTCGCCACATCTATCTATACCACAGCTCCCAGGGCAGCAAGGCGCTCCTGGGCCTCTTCATTCCCTCACAGCGCAAGGCTGCTGTCTTCGTGCTGGACAAGGTAAGGACGGCTGTGGAGGGTGGAGAATTGGGGGTGCTGATGGGTGAGAGGCTGGATATGCCCTGGACGTGTGCACTGGCAGCCCAAAAACCCACCATGTCCTGGGCTGATCCCCACAGTATGGGCAGCAGGGGAGGGAGGGATTCTGCCGCTCTGCCTTGGTCAGGTGAGACCCCACATGCAAAGCTGCCTCCATCCCTGGGGTTTGCAACATAGGAGGGACGTGGAGCTGCTGAAGCAAGTCCACAGGAGGCCATGGTGATGCTCTGATGAGGGCTGGAGCCCTTCTGCTCTAGAGACAGGCTGGGAGAGCTGGAGGTGTTCAGCCTGGAGAAAAGAAGGCTCCAGGGAGATCTTAGAGGCCCTTCCAGTGCCTGAAGAGAGCTGGAAAGGAACTTTGAACAAGGGATGGAGTGACAGAATAAAGGGGGAATGGCTTCCCGCTGCCAGAGGGCAGGGTTAGATGCGATATTGGGAGGAAATTATTCCCTGTGAGGGTGGTGAGACCCTGGCACAAGTTTGCCAGAGAAGCTATGGCTGCCCAATCCCTGGAAGTGTTCTAGGCCAGGTTGGATGGGGCCTGGAGCAACCTGGTCTAGCTGACCTCAAGTTGCACCAGGGGAGGTTTAGGATGAATATTAGGAAAAACTTCACCAAAAGGGTTGTCAAGCCCTGGCACAGCTGCCTAGGGCAGTGGTGGAGTCACCATTCCTGGAGGGATTTAAAAGATGTGAGGATTTGGCACTTGGAGACATGGTTTAGTGGTAGCCTTGGCAATGTTGGGTGAACAGCTAGACTTGATCTTAAAGGTATTTTCCAACCTAAACAATTCTGAGATTNTCCCTGTGAGGGTGGTGAGACCCTGGCACAAGTTTGCCAGAGAAGCTATGGCTGCCCAATCCCTGGAAGTGTTCTAGGCCAGGTTGGATGGGGCCTGGAGCAACCTGGTCTAGCTGACCTCAAGTTGCACCAGGGGAGGTTTAGGATGAATATTAGGAAAAACTTCACCAAAAGGGTTGTCAAGCCCTGGCACAGCTGCCTAGGGCAGTGGTGGAGTCACCATTCCTGGAGGGATTTAAAAGATGTGAGGATTTGGCACTTGGAGACATGGTTTAGTGGTAGCCTTGGCAATGTTGGGTGAACAGCTAGACTTGATCTTAAAGGTATTTTCCAACCTAAACAATTCTGAGATTATATGGTGTCCCTGTCTGTGGCAGGGGGTTGGACTAGACAACCTTTAAATGTCCTTTCCACCCCAGACCATTTCCTGGTAGGGCCAGGCAGCAGAAGGCTTCTTCATACGTTGCACATCCCCACTATGTTTTGGCAGGGCCCCTGGCACCATACATCCCAGGGTTGCTCTCCCCCTGCTCTGACCTGGTCCCTCTTGCACCCAGGTACGCAGCAACCAGATGCCAAACCTCACCACCTTGTTCTCAGCGGAGCGCACAGCTCTGCTGAAAAAGGTGGGTGAGGAGCTGCTGCCCCCAGACAAACACACCTTTGAGGTGCGAGCTGAGACCGACCCCAAGGCCATCTACAGAGGTGTCCAGCGGCTGCTCTTGGGCTACAAGGTGAGATGAAGGTGGGGGGAACGTGGGACCATGGGGACTAAGGGAAGGATGCAGTGGAAGGCACTGGTGCACCAGTTCCAAGAACACCTGCTCGTAACTGCTGGACCCAAGGTAAAGAAGCTTGTTTTGCTTGTGGGGGTCTTACCTGGAGCAGTGCCAGCAGCAAGGCCACCCCAGGATCTCTCTCCATCCCTGCACTCAGCTGGAGAGTTGGTGGTGTGGAGGTGGGTGGGTGCTTTGGGAATGCTGGGGTGTGCTGTCCCAGGACCATGGGGGCCTGCTGTGGGGATGGGGCACCTGACACCACCAGCTTCCTGCTGAGCAGGTGAGAGGTGCACTGGGACACGTCCCTTTCTCCTTGGTGCAGGACGAGCGCCGGGGCCCCACACTGGTGGCTGTGCAGTCCAACTGGGACCTGAAACGGCTGGCAAGTGGGATCCCCATCATTGAGGAGTTCCCCTTGGTCCCCATCCGGCTGGTAGATGACATCAGCTACTCGGTCCTGGATTGGCAGCGCCATGCTGCCCGCCACATGATCCGCCACTACCTCAACCTGGACACCTGCCTCTCCCAGGCTTTTGAGATGAGCAGGTACCCAGGGTGGCCATGTTCCCCTGAGGCTGCCGTGCCCTCAGTGGGACCACAGGAGCTGCCTCATCCCTTGAGAGGACAGGCAGGGTACCAGTTTTCCCTGCAGCCATGCTCACGCCAATGACCACTGATATCTCTGTGCCTCAGATACTACCACATCCCCATTGGGAACCTCCCTGATGACATCTCCACCTTCGGCTCTGATCTGTTCTTCTCACGCCACCTTCGTCATCACAACCACCTGTTGTGGCTGTCCCCCACAGCCCGCCCCGACCTGGGGGGGAAGGAGGCTGATGACAACCGCCTGGTCATGGAGTTTGATGAGAGAGCCTCAGTTGAGATCAACAATCCTGGCTGCTACTCCACAGGTGAGGAGAGAGGAGGGTGGTAGCACTGAATGGGGCAGAGCTGGATCCTGCTCTGAGTCCTGCAGAGGGGTGGATGCAGTCCCCCAAAGAATCTCTATGGTGACAGTTGTAACCAGCAGCTTTTGGGTTTCAGCATCAATATGAGCAAGGTGGATGCAAGGGGCATGTCCTGGAGCAGGGAAGGCTCACCTGTAACATGTCCAGGCATCAAAATGGGGATTCTTTACTAGTGACCAATGACAGCAGCACTTGGCAGACCACCTGCAATGTGTCAGCCCAAGTACAGCTCAGCTGGTCATCCCTGGTGACGCTGAGACAGGTCTCTCTTAGGCAGCTTGAGTGTAATGAGTTCTTCTGAGGTCCACTGTTGCAGCTTCCAGGAAGACCGGTGATCCCCAGAGGGTCAGTAGGTCCAAATCTTGTTGAAAGACAAGGCTTAGTCAAGACCTATGAAGGTCCAGTCATGCCTATGAAAGCATCTCCCCTCTGAGTGCAGCAGCACCTGTAGATCACCCTGTACCTGTGAAAAGCACTTCAGGCAGCAGCAGGGAGGGTGCTCCTGGTCCTTTCCCTGTCTCCCTGCTGACAGTTGTGTCTTCTCTTAGTGTGTCTGGAGCTGGACATCCAGAGCCTGGCTGTGAACACTGTGTTGCAGTCCCACCATGTGAACGACATGGAAGGAGGCTCCAGCATGAGCATTAGCTTCGATGTGATTCAGCAGGCATCCCTGGAGGACATGGTGACAGGGAACCAAGCTGCCAACATCCCAGCCAGCTATGATGAGACTGCCCTCTGTTCCAACACTTTCAGGTGTGGCTTGAGAAACAGCAGGAGGTAGAGCAGGTGGTCTCCATCCTGGCAGGTCCCCTCAGGGTCCTGCTACATTCCTTCCTGGCTTTAGCCTTTCCCCAGCAATAGGGATTGTAGGGTGCTCTAAGTATAAATCCAGGTCTCGAGTGCATGGCAGGCATCTTCTCCAACACATTGGCAGATCCTCAGAGCTGCCTGGTGTCTCAGCCAGCAGATCTGTGAGGATGTTGCTTTCTCCTTTGTTCATGCTCCACCAGGTTATAGACACACATATTTACCCTGTGGCTCATGTGCTGAGGGCTGAACAAGGGAGTTCCTGCTCTAAATCCTCTAGTGTCTCTGTAAACATGTCTGTGTCGGGAAGGAGTTGCTGGTGGCTGGTGGGGTGATGCTGATCTCTGCTCGCTGGTAGGATCCTGAAGAGCATGGTGGTGAGCTGGGTGAAGGAGATTACGCAGTACCACAACGTCTATGCAGACAACCAGGTCATTCACTTTTACCGCTGGCTCCGTTCTCCTTCCTCCCTGCTCTATGACCCGGCGCTGCACCGCACACTCCACAACATGATGAAAAAGCTTTTCCTGCAGTAAGTGAGGCCTGAAGTATGCCACGGTGGTGGATGGGGAATGGAGAGGTGTGATGTTAGTGACCAGGATGCTGGCAGTGGTGACAGTGATCCTCCAGAGAGGTGGGCAGTAGGGTGGACCTCATCTTCTTTGGGTGACTTCCCTTGTGCAGTCTTGCTGCATGTTGACTCCAGCTGATGGATCAACACATCTTCTGTGGGTTGCATCTGCCCCTCGGGCATTGCTCTCCTGCTCGCTGACCCCACCCTGTGCCTTGCTGCAGGCTGGTGGCCGAATTCAAGCGCCTGGGCTCCTCTGTGGTCTATGCCAACTTCAACCGCATCATCCTGTGCACCAAGAAGCGGCGCATTGAGGATGCCATCAGCTACATGGAGTACATCATCAACAGGTGGGGTGCACCTGGGGATGGGGCTCCTGGGTGGTGGGGCTGGGGCAGGGTTCAAGGCCAGGGAGGAGGATGCTGACTTTTTGCCTTTTGATGTGCCTCAGAACAGAACGTTTTTTGGCAAAGCTGCTGAAGGGACAAAGCTTCCCAGTTTTCTTGCTGTCATGCCTGGAGTAGTGATCTGTCCCTAGCTGTCCTCTACAGGCAGTATTCCAAGAACACTTACATAGAACGAAGTGTCCTTGGGCATGACTTCCCATGGGATCCCTGGCAGGGGTCGGATGGAAACGGGGACACCCCTCTCTCCTGGCCAGCACCACCTCCCCACAGTGTCCCACGGAGAAGAGATGATGCTCACACAGGGACTGACTGCAGTTTCCTCCCTCTAGCATCCACTCCAAGGAGATCTTCCACTCTCTGACCATCTCCTTCTCCCGCTGTTGGGAGTTCCTGCTCTGGATGGACCCAGCAAATTATGGAGGTATCAAGGGAAAAGTGAATTCTCACATCCACTATGGGGAGGTAAGAGATGGGAAGCACCCTGTCGATTGGGAGCAGGGTGCTGAGGTTCAGCAGAGTAGAGAGGTGTTGGCTGGGCATGAGGAACTGCTGTGGCATCTCTGGGTCCCCCAGAAGGACACCAGCAAGCAGCAGGCATTGGAGGAGGACAGTGAGGAAGAGGAGGAGGAGGTGGCGAGGGAGGAAGGGGAGCCAGATGTGGAGGAGCTGCTGGAGAACAGCTGGAACATTGCGCAGTTCCTGCCCCAGGCCGCCTCCTGCCAGAGCTACTTCTTGATGATCGTATCAGGTGAGCAGTATGGGGAGATGCTGAAGTCATTATGCCTAGCCCCAGTGCCAGCTCCAGGTAGCAGCTGGAGCCTTGCCTGTGTCTTCCCAGCCTACATCGTGGCTGTGTATCACAGCATGAAGGAGGAACTGCGGCGTAACACCCCTGGGAGCACCCCTATCAAGAGGAGGAGCACCAGCCAGGTGTCCCAAGAGGCTCTGGGAGAGCTGGGGGCCATGCCTGGTAAGTGCCAAGCCCCAGGGCAGCCCTGCTGCAGGTAGAAAGCCACCCACCTTGCTTGTACCTATGTGCCATCAATCAGCTCAAATGCTCTCTGCTTCATCCCTCTAGGCATGATCACCTTCTCACAAGATTACGTGTCCAATGAGCTCACCCAGAGCTTCTTCACCATCACCCAGAAGATCCAGAAGAAGATGGCTGGTTCCCGCAATGCCACAGAGCCCTCAGACATGTTCCCAGTCCTGCCTGGCTCCTACCTGCCGCTCAACAACCCAGCTCTGGAGTTCATCAAATACGTTTGCAAGGTCAGTGGGGGTTGGCCAGGCCCCTTGGCTGAAGGATTGAGGCCTGGACTGAAATTCTCGTCCTTATCCATTGCTGCAGCTTTTCCCAGGAGGGATCAACAACCAGTTTATTGTGCCCTGAATCCATATGAGGGTCATAAGGATCTGAGCTGTCCCGCCGAGAACAGTCTGCTGATAGGCTCAGCTGGCTCTTATTCTTGCAGGTCCTCTCCCTGGATGCCAACATAACCAACCAGGTGAACAAACTACGCCGAGACCTGCTGCGCCTCATTGAGGTGGGCGAGTTCTCAGAAGCAGCCCAGTTTCGGGACCCTTGCCGCTCCTACGTGCTTCCTGAAGTCATCTGCAGGAACTGTAACTTCTGCAGGGACCTGGACCTGTGCAAGGACCCTGCCCTCTCCCAGGTGCAGCCTCTTTCCTAGGGACAACTAGAGGCTCCAGTACAGCGGTGCTAGAAGACAGTCCATCGCCTTACCTACTTTATCTCTTTATCTCCCCTTTGCTTTGCAGCTCTGCCTGCTGCCTATGCTCACTCTCACCTAAAGCCAATTTTCTGTTCGTCTTTTCAAGCTGCATGTGATGGGTCTGAGCATGCTCGGGCTTTGGCTTATGTTCTGTCCTCTCCAAAAACAAGTTCCACCATCCCAGTGCATGGGACTTGTGGTGCTCACCTCCCTCTCTTTGACCCTAGGACGGGTTGGTGCTGCCCAGCTGGGTCTGCCCAAACTGCCAGGTGCAGTACGACACCGATGCCATTGAGATAGCGCTGGTGGAAGCCCTGCAAAAGAAACTGATGGCCTTCGTGCTTCAGGACCTGGTAAGCACAAGGATCCCCCCGCCGCCCATTTCTGTGGTTGTCTGAGCCTCAACACATTCACTTTGCCACTGGCAGAGGGGCTTGCCCTCATCTCCTGACCTACCTGAACCTCCTTGGCCTCCAGGTGTGCAAGAAGTGTCATGGCGTGAAGGAGACGCACATGCCTGTGTACTGCAGCTGTGCTGGAGACTTCGCCCTCACCATCTCCTCCCAGGTACTTCAGCACCTGCCCAGCAGCTCAGTGAGGGGTCCTAAGGTTCCCTGTGCCTCTGCTCTTACTGCACATCCCCTGGCACCTGCTGAGCTGCCCTCTGGCCAGCCCTGCCCAGCCACTTCATCAGAGCCCCTAGCTGCCCAGGATGGATTCTGGGCAGCCTCCTTCCCTCCCTGTTCTCCCCAGGCCTTTATGGACCACGTTGGCGTCTTCCAGAACATCGCACGGCACTATGGCATGGCCTACCTGCTGGAAACCATTGAGTGGCTGCTGCACACCAACCTCCAGCTCCAGCAGTGAGGGCTGGACTGCTCTTCCCACCTACTCCATGCTCTCAGATCCATGGAGAGTGGTACTGGACCCCCTTGGCCATTGGCTGGACCCCAGAGACACAGCACACCCCTCCTGCAGTGAGGGAAGGGAGGCAGAACCGTGCTTGGGACGGGGCTGTCTTTGCCCCCAGCTGCCTGGTGGGGAACTTGGGGCTTTCCAGTGGCTGGAGCTGGGCTCCACAGGTCTGTGCTTGGCCCCTGGTGTGGTTTTAATTTTCAGTTTCTGTAAATAAATGGGTGGTAGAAGGCAGATGTAGTTTTTAGGGAGGGAGGAATCAGGGGCTGTGGGTGCCAGTGGCTGTGGTATGTGGCACCCCGTGGTCTGTGGCATACTGGTGGCTGTGGTACCACTGGCTTCACCCCATCCTCAGCCCAGTCCTTGCCATTGGCTGCAGTGGGGTGACTTCCCTGTGTTAATGCACTTGGGCAGGCTTGGCCCAAGCACTTGTCAGCTCTCATTAAGGTATTAGTGGTTCTGTCCAGTGAGGTGGGGGGGGCCTGAGACCCTACACACATCCCTGCAGCAGGACCAGCAGCCCATGGCTGGAGGCTGTACATGTCCCCACCATGGCAGTGTGGGGACACAGCCACCAGCTCTGACACCCGTGTCCCTCCATTCCACCACAGTGAGCAGCCCTAGGCAGGATTTATTGACAGCCTGGGGCTGGCAGTGGAGGCAGGTAGGCTGTAGGACGTCTCACTTCTCCACGTTTGCTGCTCCTCAATGGAGCCAGCAGGTCCCTCAGAACTGGGGGCAGGCTACTGATGGTTTCTGGCAAAGCATGTATTATCCACCCTGCCACTGTGACCCTTTCCTGCTGTGGTGGTACCTGGAGAGGGATGGGATGGGATGGCCTGAGGCTGGAGCAACCCCACAGTCATGTATCCCCACTAAGGAACCATCTGAGGAGGAGACCAATGGGCACTGTGGTGATGGTGGGACAGGGCCATCACCTGTAGTTGTAGCCAGGGAAGCCAAAGTCCTTTCAGGGTGGAGGTAGTGGGAGGAGGAGCATGGGCTGCACTGGCTGGTCAGACAGGTCCAGTTTGCACTTATGGCTGCTGATTAGACTGACCCCACAGAGCAGCAGGGACCGTCAGCCCTCAAATGCCATGGGCACAGCATCCCAAAGGGAACAGGCCCACCACAGCCATGGCATCCTTGTGGGCATGACACCAGGAGCTTTTGGGCACCTCAATGCAAGAAGATTACAGATCTATTAGAGTGCATCCAATGAAGGCTGTGAGGATGATGGAGGGTCTAGATGTGAAGCCATACATGGGGCAGCTGAGGGCACTTGGTTTATTCAGACCTCATCAGGGGGGCTGTAGCTCCTTTTGAGGGGCAGGCATCCTGATCTCTGTTCCATGAGCAGGGACAGAACCTGAGGGAATGGCTGGAGCTGGGCCAGGGCTCAGGCTGCAGATCAGGGAAAGGTTCTTCCTCCAGAGGGTGCTGGGCACTGCCCAGGCTCCCCAGGGAATGGGCACGGCCCCAAGGCTGCCAGAGCTCCAGGAGCGTTTGGACAGCGCTGCCAGGGATGCCCAGGGTGGGATTGTTGGGGTGTCTGGGCAGGGCCAGAAGTTGGACTGGATGAGCCTTTTGTGTTCCTTCCAACTCAGGATATTCCATGATTCTATGAAAAGCATCGACTGGGTGCCAAGGAACAGCTCTGGAGGCCTTGGAGGATCCCAAAAAGGGGGAAGAGCTCTGGGCTGGGCAGACGTGGAGGCAGGATAGAGCAGCACTGCAGTTGTGCTGCAATGGGTTCTCTCACTCCCGGTGTGAGGCAGGCAGGGGGACACTCAGGGATGCTCTGCTCCTCTGTCCCCTCCCATGACCTGGCTCACACCAGAGGCCGTCCTGGGGTGACACCGTCGTGCTCCTGCTGCACCTGATGCCTGCTTCCCCCATGGGGACCCCAGTGGGGGCAGGAGGGGCCCAAGCGTGGGGCCGGGGCCACCCTGCATGCAGGGGATGTGGCACTGCATGACAGCACCGAATGGCTCGAGCGGAGCAGCTCAGCTGCGTTTGACTGGGCTTGGCTGTGTTTGGTTGTATTCAGCTGTGTTCAGCTGAGTTTAGCTGGGCTGATTTCAGCTGCATTCAGCTGGGCTGGGCTAGCCACAGTTCAAATAGATTTTTATTTCTACTTATTAAAGCCCTGATGTCCTGGGTAGCAGCCCAAGGCTGTTCCAAGGAAGCTACTGTAGTTGTTCTATCACTTCTGAAGGTGACTATCCTAGATGATCCCAAGACTTCTCCCTGAGGCTTTTGGATCTGTGATTTCAAGACCTTAAATCCCAGGTAGCAGACCCAGACTACTCCAGGGAAGCTGCCTGTGATGTTTTTGCTCTTTGGTAGAAGCTTTCTGTTTGAGGATCCAGCCGAAGACTCCTCCCAAGTCTCCCATCTTACAGAGTCTTTTCACTAATACTGATAAATCCTGATACCCTGAGTAGCAGTCCCAGACTCCTAAAAGGAAGCTACCTGAGATGATTTTGCTCTTTTGAATGAAAATGTATCTGCCGGAATCTCCCTGAAACTTCTCCCAGGCATCTTCCAGTCTTTTCATCTCTAATTTAGGCACTTGGGATCCCAGGCAGCAGCCCCAGACTCCTCCAGGGAAGCTGTCCAAGATAATTTTTCTCTCTTTGTGGAAACTGCATCTTCCAGGTTCCACACAAGGCACCTCCCATGCATCTTCTGGAGTCTTTCTGTCTTATTTCAGCACCTGAAATCCCAAATAGCAGCCCCAAATTTCTCCGGGGAAGGCATCCAAGATGATTCTTTTCTGTTCATGGGACCTACATCCTCAAGGATGAGACCCAAGACTCTTCCCAAGTATCTCCTGAAGGCTTTACACAGCTGCTTTAGTCCCCTGAGAACCCAGCAGCAGCTCAAGGCTTCTCCAAGAAAGCAACCTGGGATGACCAGTTCTTGTTTGGGATGAACTCTCTCTTCTGGGATCCACCTGAGATTCCTCCCCCTTCTTACAGCGCCGTGTGGTCATGGATAACAGCCCCAGACTCCTCCTAGGGAGACCTCCAAGATGATCTTTCTCTTTTGGAGGACTCTGTATCTTGCATCTGGCTGATGCAACACTGGATCTGGTTGCAGCACTGTGAATCATGCGCAGTCCTGTGGTCGAAGGCCCCAGAAATGAGTGTGGGGGCACTTCAAGAGTCTTGAATGGTTTATGGCACTTTCTAAGACATAAAGCCTCCTCTCACATCAGCGTGGTTGAGGCAGTTATGCCCCATCAGAAGGGATGAAAATCCTCAGGCTGTGGTGTGAATGTCCTGCTACTTTCCCAGGGCTGGGGGAGCTTTACTGACCTGAGCCAGTTGTGTAACGGAGGACACTGGCATGATAAAAAGCATTATCCCACCTCCCTTCCCTGGCTCAAAGCCCAGCTTGCACCCCCTCTGCCCCTGGGCTGTTCCCTTGCATGCTTGTCAGAAAAGCACTCAGGATGATCTGCCCCATGGCCTTCCCAGCTACCAAGGTCAGGCCTGGAGTTCCCCAGATCCTCCTTTTCACCCTTTTTGTAGAAGGACATCACATTTGCCAACCCCCTGGTGAGCCAGGACTGCTGATAGACGATAAATTAATAAAAAGACCACTTGCTTAAAGGACAAGATGCTTTTTTAAAGTTAAAAGAATGCTTGTGCCAATTAAATATATTTTTCTTTAGATCTAATTAAATTATTTATCCTCTAAAATTATTTTCCACAATGGATGCACAACTTGCAAGTGTTGCCCATAATTCTGTAATCGCATTTTCCAGACTGAGAAATCCAAATACCTCTATCTGTGCTGTGTCTTCAGCCAGCTCTGTCCTCCTCCTCTGCTGCCCTCACAATGACACCATTCCATGGCCACTACCTGGGGGTCTCTCTGTTAATGATTCATCAGTCCCTTTTCCTCTTTCTGAGGTCTGTCCTACCTGTCTAATTCCTGACCAGATTTCCTCTACTGATTCTTATCTGTAATTCAGCTCATCTACCTGTCCATCCTCCCATGTTCACGTTCCTGTTTGTTTGTGTCTCTTAATTGCATGTCCACCTGTGTCAGGCTGATTTACAGGTAGTTTAGGGTTGGATGAAAACATTGAATTTTGGGGATTTTTTAAACATGGCATGGCATTTGGTACATTTTGATTTCTCCTGATGCTGTGTTGTGGTTTAGGAATGGTATTCTCCAAGGTAGTACTCCCACTAAGACCATGTGCCCCTCCCCTCTCCAACTGGAGGCACAAAAGGTAAAGATACTAGGTTAAGAACAGCAATGAGGTAAGAAAACAAACGGTAACAGCAACAATACTAATATGAAAGGTATAAAAAGAGAAATTCACATGGGAAAATTCCCCACTAATAGATACAACAGATGTTCTCTCAACTGGAAGGAAGCCCTTCTCAGAAGAGAGTCCCTTTCCCCTGCCCCCAGCAATGACATGAGGTGGTATAAAATAGCATCGGGGTCCTGGACACGCCCCCTCCCGGCTACTGCAGAAATGACCCCTGTCCTGGCCAGAACCAGGACACTCTGCCTGCAGGTAAGCTTACAGGAAAGGCACTGGACAGACCTGAAGCCCTCAAAGGACGTTCCCAGGCTGTGTTCTGTTGTGCTCTGGGAGGGGTTGGTGACAGAGGAGATCTCACTGGATACAGCTTAGTTCTTGCTGCCTGAGCAGGAAAACCAGCTCCAGGCTGCCCAGAACCTACTTTGCCTCAGGGACTGTTGTGCTACCTCACATGGGACAGTGTCAGATGCCCCAGCGCAGGCAGAGATGGATCACGCTCATTTGAAGCAGACCAGTTTAACTTCTCAGGGTTAAACCGACAAATTAAACACTTTCCTCTTGCACTCATTAAAGCCATGATTCCTGGAGTCCTTCACAGAGGACAGCCTCACCTACTAGCCAGGCTCTGGCTCTGGAGAATTTCAGGCAGTAACGAGGCCACCATGGTTCCTGCACTCTGAAACTCTTGGGGGTAAATCACACACCATGTAGAGGGTGAGGTGGTGTAAGGATGTTTTAACAAGGTCTGCTGAGAGCTGATGGAGATAAAGCTGTTCCAGGACATCGAGGTGTCCCTGCAAGCAAGTTAGAACAGAAAACCAGAGGCACAAACTTCTGGATGACAAAGAATGGAGGCAGACAGGGACAGACCAGGGACAAGTGCCAGTCCCGCCCCAAAGGGTGACCCTTTCTGCCACCCCTCAGCCATAGGGTCCCTCTGGTTAGCAGAGGGTGGTGGGCACATGGAGGGCACTGGCCCAGCACCAAAGGGGAGCAGCAATAAGGCTGTGACACATGGGAGCAGCTCTCCCTCCTCTGGAGGTGCCAGCAGCAGAAGCTCTAAGGGCTTTGAAGAGGTCAGATCTCCTCATGGGTTGCACCCCAACAGCCCCTTCTCTTAGGATAGCACTCCCAGAAACTGCTGCTCTACCTGTGATACATGCAAAGTTTTAGAGGTGCAACTCAGTAGGACCTACAGACCATGACAACCCTCACATGACTCTCGGGAAAAAACTGTCTCTCAATCCTAAAGGTCTCCCCTTGTAGGTGACCAGAAGTCTGGCCCAAAGAGAAGGTTCCTACCCACCTTGACAGGAAAGGTGGGATGGGGCAAGACAGGCAGCACCACTCACTCCTTACTGTGAAAAACAACCACTTTATTAAACAGCAACTAAGAACAGGTACCGAGGTAAGCTCACAAACAAGCCCAACAACAAGACACAAACTTGAAACACCACACACACAACACCAAGTGCTCACCCTCAAATCAGTCTTTATACCCAGTCCCTTGTGTCTATTGGTTCATTTTAGATCCTTCACACTATTGGTTCATTTCTCCTGCTGTCATTGGTCCATTTCAACCATGCCTTTTTCACCAATCATTTTCTGAGAACCTCCACCAACTGGTTCATGCTACGTCCAATGTTCATGGTGACATCACCCTTATCCCTTGGAACATTCTGGAAACTCCCCCTTCTACATTGTGCTGAGTACGCCACCCGATGGGTTACATGCAGGTATTACACCTGGTACACTTCCACAACTTGATACTACAGGATAATTAATACAGAAAATATCAAACAGCCCAATTCCCTCAATTCACATTTGCCAACTTTCTTAAGTAATTCTAGAGAACTAAAACCCATTTATAACAGCTCCTCTTATTGTTTGATCAGGCTTTGCCCACATCAAAAATCACATCCCTTGACCTTCATTGTCCTTATACAGGTCCCTCAGCTTCTGGTACTTTTTGTATATTTGTTTGGCACTCTCATTAACCATCTCCTCTCGACTTTCTTTGATCACCATCAACTTCTCTGCAGCCATCTTTTCAAATGCATTTTTGGAGATACTCGTCACCATTCAGATTATGCAAGGTATACATGGGAGAAAAACAACTCTGGTTAGAGCACACAAGCCACAGAACATTAATCTTTTCCACCGTTCCCCTTTTAATAATCCCTCCCACTAACTGGTCTGAAAAAGTGGAGTCCATCACTGGACAGGTACACAAGCCAATTTACGGATGTTATGTGTGATGTTCCTAACAGCCTCCCCGTTATCATCAATCTCTATGCAACATTCAGATGAATTAAACTCCCCACAGACCCCACCTTCTGCAAGAAGATAGCAAGGGCTAATCTATTCTGATATGTGGCCGTTTTCATTTGCTTCTTTTGGGTGGTAATGAGCTCAAGTGCTAAGGCAGTTTGGTTGGTGATAATTTCCAGGATGGCCTGTAGTCTAATTATACAATTTAGCAGGTAAATAGGGGTTAGATATTCCCAAGATCCGTCCTGTGCCCAGGTAGCTGGGCCATGTACACTAATAATTCTTTCAGGTGGCCACTCATTGTCTGACTGTCAGGATTGGTGGGGTTTCAGGAACACAGAGATGTCACATAGATGATTTATTTTTGAATCAGTCTCATATTTATTGAAGGGTGAGACAGGGATATATTTGCTCAACTCATCACGAAAGGTCGAATGCGTGTTGTTGACCTTCTGG
>VWZQ01003327.1:11038-78267 GCA_013397015.1 Myiagra hebetior
AGAAAAGGACCTCTGTTCCTAGAGATGAAGATACTCCCAGAGATAGTGTCCTTATGCCTCTCAGGCACTTTGATAGGTGAAGAGAACTGTTGTTTCTGAACAGCTCAGCCTTAAAAATGGTACCCCATTAGCTAAAGGAACCCTTGAAAGCAGCTGTGGGGAAAGCTGTAAGTCGAGGGAAGGGACTTTCACATGCAAGCAGAGAACCATCCCGGGCGGCTGCCTTGCTGTGACATTGAAGCTACAAGAGACTGTTTCTTGTGGAGGTGTCTCCATAGCATGATCAAGAGAGTCCTCTCCCTAAGTGAACTGAAAACCAGAAATTATTACAGAGTTGGTGAACTGAGTGAAATCTCAAGGGTTGTCTGTTTACGTTGGCAGTGGGAGAAGGGAGGTAGGTGTGGGGAGGAGAAGTGTTCTGAAGGTTTAGTCTGACATTTTTTTCGTTCTTTTAGGTCTGTTAATAAACTTCTTTATATTCTTTTAAGTTTTGTGCCTGCTTTGTTTTCTCCTAATTCTTATCCCACAGAAGGAAAATAAGTAAGTAATGGATAATTTGAACCAAACTACTACAGCAGTAGAATATAGGAAATTTACAAATTTCTTAGTCAACAAAGAATTGTATTCTTTTAGCCTGAGACCTACACTGCAGTTTTGAAAGGATAAAGAGTAGAGTTTAGAAATAAAAGTGGGAGTGGCAGCTATAGACAAAAGCAATATCAAACTGACACTATTTTCACTAAGGCAATAAGTCTGTTTATTAGTGCCCTTGGTTTTCTTTCACTAAAATCAATAGCAAAGACTACATTCATTTCTATTGCCCTACATTGAGAACACATTAAATAATCTTCTTCTGTTAACACTTTTTTTCAGACAGTTGGTAACACTTGACAGTTTGGTGAATCTGTTCCACATTTTGCTTTTTCCAGCTTAAGAAAGTTGTAATGTAACCTGTTTTACTATGCAAATTTGTATTACTTTCTGATGACAAAAATGAAATTTCAAAGAAGTATATTATAATTTAGATATTAGTGATTTTTAAACTTAAAAAATTATTATGAAATATTTTTATAAATATGCACTTTTTCAAAATTACAGGCTTAAAACAGAAGTAACAAGGATGGTAAAATGTGCATACACAGAGTTTGATAAAGAAGATAACCTGAGGAAACTTCTACATGGCTGTTTAACAGAAAAAAAAAAGCAAAATATGAATAATCTCCAGTTCATTTCTTATTTAAAGGAATTTCCTTTCCATGGCTAGCCTGTTTTCCTCTATCACAAAGGACATGCAGAACAAATCAGCAGCTGGTTCTTGAGGTCATCTTTTTCAGAATATGTTCATGAACTAATTCCAAGTTGATTTAGAGATGAAAGTACCTTTTTTTCTTTATAAACATATGTAAGTTTAGTAACTATTTATCAAAGAAAATAAGGTATTATTTTTTTTCCTGTATCTGACCTTCAAAAGAAAGTAGCTTCTCAAGTTCTTCTCAGAAATACCTCCATAGTTTCAAATTGAACTGAAATAATTTATCAATTAAGGAAACAGTTCACAGTGTAATTATGCAGGAATATTTTTCATCAGCATCACTGAAATGTCACCCAATATTTTACAGGTCAAAGTACAGGTAATTTTAAGTTCACTTCCTGAAACATGACTTTCAAACTAACATTTCATATCATTCAAGGATCATCCACTTTGTGATACCCTCACCCTTGAAACCAGAATATTCCTAGATAGTTGTAGCAGAGGTATGTTTCTTGTCAGTAGTTGCATGAAAGAGAATCATGAGGAACAGTTTGCTGGTTTAGTTGTTTTACTCATTCCCATGACCAGAGGTCAAAAATAGTGTGTGGGCAGAGTTAATCCCTCTAGAGAACAAAGAGGCGCATACAAATACAGCTTTTAACTTGGTGAATGCTGACTGCTTCTGTTGACTCTATTGAAGAGTCTTAGCAAACCAAACAGCAAGCCATGATCTTATCCAATTTAACTTGTTGAAAATGGAAGAGCTTTAACTGGTCTGAGCACTGTTTTCATCAGCTAGACTGAACTCCAAAATATTTACTCGTACTGGTGATGTTATCCATACGACAAACTTGAGATAAGTCAATGGGATTAATTATATAGTCATTACCAGCAATAACTCATTTGCACTCTAAAAAACTGAAATGATTGCATGTTTTTAAATATGTTTCCTCCTTTTTTTCCTCTCATTAAACTTAACTATGATTTTAACGAGAAAGAAAAAGAGTATGCTATAGATTTTTCTTTGAAAAAAAATTTTTTTTGTTTTGTTTTGTTTTCTTTTTTTTTTGCTTAGGAGAAGGTATTAAACCCCTAAAAAAAAGTAATGTTTGCTGGTTGGTCAAAAATTTGATCTGCAAGGAAAATACTATAGGAAAACTGCCTGCAAAGTGAGTATTCCTTTTAATCTTCATCTTCCAATAGAGATCATTATGGTAAGATTGTATCAATGTTTTTTGACATGCTAAGACCATAACTGCAAAAGGTCAGTACTTAGGATACTTTGGCCTGATGTTAGTCTTAACTGCAGTTCTTGTATGCAAAAAGTTAAATAATCAGTAGAAACAAACCAGTGTAAGATGGAAGCAAACATATATGGCAATCAGAATGTCACTTTATTGGGAAATAGACTTTTGAATACTTTTATTTTAAACAGCTTTCCCTCATTGTGTGTATTTTAAAATTTGTGAAAATACAACAGCAGAAAATTATTGAATGGGCATTAAGCCTTTGACGGAATACAAAATAAGAGAGACGTTAATATTTTTTTTCTCATTTCCTACAGGTGAATAGTAATATTTCCACCATCTAGAAAGCTCCAGGTCTTGCCTCATCCCATGAAACAGGTGAAAACTATGTCTTGAAAGATAGTAGGTTATAGCTCTGTAATCTTTGGTGTACCTTTCAAACAAATTGTTACGTAAAGAAAAAAATTGGAAAAAAAAAAAAAAGAAAGGTCTTTCAAAGAAAAAAATGCTTCTTATTCTTACAGGATCAGCTATGTGATCATTTTAAATTATTGCTGCTTATACGGTGGCATGGAAGGCAAAAACGTGAATTGCAATGCCTCCAAAGTACATCATACCAAGCACACCCTTTAAAATACAAGAAGAGGACAGAAACTATGGAAATTAGCAAGGAAACTTCCTGGGCCATGTGAAAACATACGTAGTAGTACCAGAAGGTCTCATAGAAATAGTTTTGTATAAATATTTTTGTTTGAAATGGTTTCAGCTCTGGATTATGTTCCTATCACTATTAGCTAAGCTCAATAAAGTGCTAAATAGCCATTTGTTCTAGTTGTGAAAATAGTCTAATAGTTTCCCATTTGATATGTGTGGTCCTGAGCTAGCATCTGTGTGGCAACTTGGCTTTAAGGTCTACAAGAAAAAATCCCATTTGAAATCAAAGGGATCAGATATGAGATCATCCTTTCCTAGTTCAGTTGTTCTGTTAATATCTTGATCACTAGTAAACCAACAGAAAAGAAATCCTCATAGCAGGAAATAGGAAGGACAATGAAATGCTCTCAAACTATTATAGAGTTTAAGATTCAATTTCAAATCCAAAGTCAACATTTTGATTCTTATTTTTACTTGTTATAGATTTTGTCTTTTACTTTGAATTGTACATACATATGATTCTGGTAGTGCTGCATTTTCTCAACCTTAATTTAAGTGAGTCATAAAGTCTGTGAAATTAAATTATTTTAAGGGAATCAAAGTAAATGGTCTACCTGCTTTTTTGGTATTAATATAGATTAGACCTATTTTTCCAAAGTTTTAAATTATAAAGTACAAGGAGGTGAATGGTGCCTCAGCTTTTAAAATTTTTTAAGAGATTAAGATGATTAGCCAGAGTTGAAACTTCTTTAAAGGTTTTTTGAGAATTCATGCCAAACAGAGCTGGAGAGGCCTAAAGCTGTAAGATTTTATACTTGCGCTTATTTAATTGACACATTCATTTAACACCAATTCATTTAACTGATAACTATCTATTTAGAAGTCATATGGGGCCAATTCTCCTCCAGGTTACATTGCTTTAAATAAGAGTAACGGCATTCAAATTAACGGGCTTAGTCACATTAGTGGTGGTTTTTTATATTAATAATTCTTTCCAGAAATCGTGTCTTTAATTACAATTTTTTTAAAATGCATCTATATAGATATGTTTGTCCTTTAAAGATTCTGTGGTAATTTGATTTCAGTGCAGGGGAAGATTATGCAGGGATCTCGCTGATTGCTGTCACACGGCATGTACAGGACAACCAGGGGATCAGGCCTAGTCAGCATGGGTTTGTGAAAGGCAGGTCCTTCTTGACCGACCTGATCTCCTTCTGTGACCAGGTATCCAAGGAGGCCAATGGCATCCTGGCTTGCATCAGGCATAGTGTGGGCAGCAGGATTAGAGAAGGGATCATCCCTCTGGCCTTGGCACAGATGAGCCCACACCTTGAATCCAGTGTTCACTTTTGGGCCCGTCATGTCGAGAAAGACATTTGGGTGCTGGAGCATGTCCAGAGAAGGGCAAGAGAGCTGGTGCACAAGTCTGGAGCACAAGTCTGATGTGGAGCAGCTGAGGGGGCTGGGAAAAGGAGGCTCTGGGGAGATCTTACTGGTTTCCACAACTACCTCAGAGAAGGGTGTACTGAGGTGCGATTTGGGCTCTTCTAGGAAACAAGGGACAGAAGGAGAAGAAATGGCCTCAAATTGCTTCAGAGGAGGTTTAGGTTGGATATTAAAAATAATTTCTTCATGGAAAAGGTTATCAAGCACTGAAACATGCTGCCCGGGGAAGATGAATGCTTAAAAAACAGCAAAAACACATTACAAAAAAATATATTAAATCCATGTCCGTAAGGAGAGTGTTAATTACATTTGCAGCATATGCCTTAAACACTCATTTGGTGGTGAAGCTTGCATAAAACACCATGGGTGCCTAGGCATAAGCTGCAAAAGGGAACAAGCTTCTGTTCTGGCCTTGTGGAGGCAGGACCAAACCTGGTAATTTTTGAGGCAGCCACTCCATTGTGGTGCGTTATATAGCAGTGGCATAACTACCCTAATGCAAGAAGTGGAGTCACAAATAGGACAGTTGATTTTGGGGTGTCCGGGGAAACCCAGAATTTTATTGTATTCCATATCTGTGCCTGAAATTGTCACTACCTCTTTAACACACAACTGTGTGGCCAGAAATGGAACTGCGGGTCTGGGGGGTTTCCATCCTTTCAAAGAGATGGGGAAGGCAGGCAGAGTTCTCTCACCTCTCTTGCCTGTCTTGCCTTTTGGCTTTACTTGCAACAGTAGCAACTCTAGAAGCTGCATTTTGCAATGGAAAACAGTTTCAGAGTGAAATTTCCAACTCCTGTTGGTAGTATGAAGCCAGAGCAGGTCCAGGGTAGGGCCACCACTCATTGGTGCTTGAGAATCCAGATCTTTTTCCTCCCCACATTGGAACAGGGACCTGAGACAGCAGCACCAACACTTATGGAGTCCTGCAGGTGTCAGGAGGCAGAGAGTGGCAGCACTGTCCACACATACCAACAATGTTAATCTGGCAGAAACTGGATAAATTTGATGTCTCGAAAGAGCGCCTGTGTGTATGTGTAAAATTCTAGAATACTAGAGACAAGTAACAGAATGAGAGGAAATGGCCTCAAGTTGCTTCAGAGGATGTTTAGATTGGATATTAGGAAGAATTTCTTCTGACTTCCATTAATTCATTACTGCAGACCACAAAGGAAGATAGACAATTCATGAACAATACATCAAAATTTCATCCAAATAGCTTAACAGCACATGTAAATGTCATGCTTAGAAGTACAGCATCTCAAAACCTTTTAAGATGAGGAAAGTTGTTACAAAGGTAGACTATATGAATCACATTTAACTGGTGAAATTATATTATTTATGGTGGCAAAAAAAATCCCCTTTTAAATCCATAATGGAATGAAATATATAAAATCTAACATGACAGCAATTATAAATTGATATTCCTCGTTTTATAACTTGGACAGCTATAATTTTGCAAGTAAAACCCTATATGTTGAAGGGAAAAGTACACTCCTACTCTTTTTTCCTTTCTAAAAATATTATGGTTGTTTTATTAGTTGTATGACAGAATCAAGTCCTGAATAAAATACTTCATGACGAAATATTCTGTACAATCTACCTGCCTTCCTTATATTGGGTTTTAGAATGCTTTTGACTTAAGTGTGTCACCTTTTACTGAGAACAGGTTACCCAAAACCAAATCACTACTTTCAGACCAAAACAATCATATTTCTTTTCCCTCTGTGAAGTTTTGTTGCCTCCAGACTTCGGATAGATAACAGAATTGACAAAGACACCATCTGCAAGTTAAAGCTCTGCCATTGCTGCCCATGTCAAATCAAGTCAAAATTAGCAAAGGACCTATGATTTACTTGTACTCAGCTATTTGTGTTTGACAGGTAAAATAAGCTGACTATTGATCTCTGGGGAAAGAGTTTCTTTTTTTCCATTAAACTGGATTTCCCACTGTCCAGCGTGCAGTGAAGACTGGTCCATCTGTGTTCCTATCAACAGTGATGCTAGAGAAAAGTGTAGAAGCAAAGGCATTAGATTATGCCATGACTAGAAAAGGCTGATTGCATTTTGATAGGCTCAGTAGAGTAGTGTAAGGCAAACAAAGAAATAGGATATGAGGAGTGAAGATACAGGTAAAAAAGCCAGCATCACCAGCAGCTGATATCATATAATTACTTCCTGCTTTTCCATTACCTCATGCATCAGAGATCTGGCCTGTTAGTTTAAAAATCTTAACACTGACAGTATCACAATGGGTGTCAAAATGATATAGTCAAAAGTGAGGAATATCAGAATAAGGGGTTGCTTCTTGTACTTAGATGTCAGTTTTCAAGTGAATGATCAGACTGCTTTACTTACTGTAAAATAGACTTATACTCTACATGCTGTTAAACCAAATTTGTGGAATGGAGAATTATTTAGTTGAGGTCCTTCATCTGATCCAAGAATAGGAATATTTTCAAACATCACAGAAAAGAAATAATACCATAACCTTCAATGAATGCCTATGCTACAGAGGTCATATGAGAAACTGGCCAATTCACCATCAGAGCTAAACCATAGTATTTGGCCTGTGTTTTTTTTCATGTACTTAATAGTTAACATAGAGACGCCATTGTGGCTCAAGAGATCAACACCACACTAAAGACACCACTGCCACAGTGGTGAAAGTGCTAGGAGTTAACAGCTACAGCTGAAGCAGATTTACAGTTGACCTTTTTTTAGCATACCAAGTAACCTGCAACACTCAGGGTATTGCTGAGTTGTTCACTGAGAATTCTCAGAATTAATAGGAATTCTGTAAGTCTTTCAGACTCAGAATGTTTAAAATAAAACACTCCAGAAAACTGTATTTTTAGAGCATCAATCTCCGAAAGCACACATCTTATTAAATTTAACAAATGCAATAACAAACTGTCGGCTGGGTCAGGATGTATCTCAAGGCACATAATAAAGCACATCCCTATCCAGACTGTCTTGTTTATACTGCTTGACACTTAGAAAGGGCTTTCCAAAAGGAAAAAGGCATTCTGAATAGTCTACTTGCATCATGCCTCAATGTCCATCTTAGTACATCTTTATAGCTTAATGAAAAATGTTTCTGCAAGATAAATTCGATCCAGAAAATTATATTACTTACAAAGAGAAGTTAAGTCTGGAAACTCTATTTATGTTCCTCAGAATTCTAGCTTGGGCTTTTACTGCTTCATTTGAAAGTGCTTAATCTATTCGATAGAAGAAATCTAGGAGGCCTCCTGTATCTCTCTGATATGTGGCCATGACAACAGCTGACACAAACATCAGGTGATAAACATCAGATGAATTATGTGAATCCTGCTTGACATTAGAAAATAAATACTTTCAGTACATATGACTGAAACAACAGTCATGCTGCCCCTACTCTGTCTGCACTCTGTCACTTGCAGTAGTGAAGCAGGGTGACCACAGGATCCATAGCAGTGATTTTACTGGGGCTGTGCAAGCTTGAGATTGACCAGGCCACAGTCACTGTTCTGTCTCAAGACAGATAGGGTTTCAAGCTCACAAAGTGATGTTTCATTGTAATGACATTAATGGCCAATCTATCATTACTAACCAGGAAGTTTAGAAAGATATACTGATTTATGGTTTTATTAATTACAATAAATAATATTATCTTTCAGCATTCCCCTAGAAACAGTGAAGCCATTTGTAATGGTTTAACACCAGCCTGCAACCAAATACCACACAGCCACTTGCTCAGAGCCCCATCAGTGTGATTGTGGAGGGAATTGGATGGGTGACAGCTGGAAAACTGGTGTGTTGAGACAAAGTTTAATAGGGAAGGCAGAAGTCACACATGCAAGCAAAGCAAAAACCAAGTAATTAATTCACTAGTTCCAATGGGTAGGCAGGTGTTCAGCCATCTCCAGGAGAGCAGGGCCCCAGCATGTGTAGTAGTTACCTGGGGAGATGTTCCTCCATTCATCCTTCTTCTCCCAGCTTTATATACTGAGCATGATGCCATATGGTGTGGGATATTCCTTTGGTCTTTTTGGGTCAGCTATCCCAGACACGTGCCCTCCCAACTTCCAATGCAACCCCAGCCTTCTGGCCATCATGGCAGTATGAATAGCAGAAAAGGAAGGCCTTGACTCTGTGTAAGCCCTGCTCAGCCATAACAAAAACATCCCTGTATTAACAACCCTGTGATCAGCACAAATCCAAAATACAGCCCCATACCAGACACTGCAAAAAAAATAAACTCTACAGCAGCCAAACCAGCACACCCTTTAAGATGGCCACAGCAAATCCATCTCTTTCCTGCTGAAAGAAGTACACCTGTGCCAAGATGACTGCTTTCCCAGGTGGTTCAGGCTGAAAGCAATGATCAGTGTGACAACATTTTTGTGTTCATGGTAAATTTACTGACTCACAGACATGGATGGAAAACTTACAGACACTGAAACAGATAAATCTTATAAGGGGTGAGGGAGCTGGGGTTCTTTACGCTGGAGAAAGGGAGGCTTAGGTGAGACCTTATCACTTTCTACACAGCTACACAGAAGGAAGCTGCAGTGAGGTAGGTGCCAGCCTCTTCTCCACGTAAAAAGTGACAGGACAGGAGTAAAAGGCCTCAATTTGCACCAGGGGAGGTTTAGATTAGGCAAACGCTTTTCATGAGAAGGATTATAAAGCATTGGAACAGACTGTCCAGAGAAGCAGTGAAGTCCCTGGAAGTATTCCAAACATGCGTGACTATGGTTTGAGGACATGGTTCAGTGTGGTAGTGCTGAGTTAACCATTGAACTTGATGATCTCGAAGGTATTTCCCAACATTAAGGATTCTATGATTTTATTATATCTGGTACTTTAATGGATCAAACTATAAAAACAAATGCCTCTTCCACAGAACATGCAAGTACCCTTCACAGTGAAGTAAAGTGACCTTCTCACAGTGACATTTAAGCTATTACAATCAAAGGATTTATGCCAGGATGTGAGTATGATTTTGTATGTGTATAGATAGACAGTGAATCAATTTTACATTTGCTTGGCTCAATGATTAACAAAATCACAGAATATAAATTTAAATGAAGTAATGTAAAACACTTTTGACTTGTATATGAGATAAACTGAGATGACATACGTCTAAAATTTTAAACATTTTTTAATATTTTTTTTTGCTGTTTGTAACTTACCTGTATGCAGTAAAAAATATTTAATGTTTATCCTTTGTTGATGGAGAAGATTCACATATCATAAAAATACTTCTATTAATAATGCACAGTGATTTATCACTTAAAAGTGTCAAGTCTTTTAAAAATTATCTTCTCCCAGAATGAGAACTACAGAAGTAGTCAGTGCAGCAGATCTTACTTCCCTTCTCACATGTGAGAAAATAAAAATGCTGAATTTGTGTCAGGAATGAGCAACTCTTTGTTTTAATAAAGAAAATAAAAATTTATTGAAAGAGAAATTATTTAAAAATAAGGATTTAAAAATTTATATTAAAATCCGGGATCCAGGAAAATGTGNTATAATGTCTTTGCTCCGCCCCGGGCCGCCCACAACTCCACCTTCATGGAACATCTCGATTGGTGTTCTTTGAAGATGAGCTCACCTCTTCCCACCAATAGTCCAAGGGGTGACGTCGATGGCTCGTGTGGCCGGAAGGAAACCTTATTGAAATTCATGGTAACCGTGGTTGCAAGTTGCAAGACAGTTGGATGCTTCTAAAAATAGTCCTTGTCAGTTTAAAGTCCAGTTCATGGCTCAGATTAGGAAATTTTGTGAAATGATTTAAAACAGTAATAAACAGTTGAAAACACCAGAACTCTTAATAAAAACAACATAACTTGGTTACAACCTTATATAACTGCATAGGTACGAACAGGGATTTTTAGACTTTTAAGATTTTGAAAGTAAGTTAGTAGAATAACTTTAAAAGGAGGGGGGGAGAACAGTAGCCACTGGTTAAACTTCTTAATGGAACTGGGATAATTAACTGGGATAATTAATAATTTGATGGACTAAAACTTAATATTGCTTGATATGCAAGGGCCAGTCATTATTTGTGCATGACAATTTGCATTAAGAATGCTAAAAGAAAAATGCTCCAGTGTATTTATAAATTAATGGGCAACCACTTCAATAAACAGTATTCCTCTCAATTTGAAGCATATTAAAGAAAGACAAGCCTAGTCACATATATAGAAACCTCCTTTAGGGCATCACAGTATAAAAAGGATATAAAAAGTTTAGAAAGCATCCAAAGTAAGGCTGTGAAGTTGGTGAAGGATAGAGGGGAAGCCATACACAGAGTGGCTGAGGTCACTTGGCTTGTTCTGCCTGGAGGAGAGGAGACTGGGGGGAGACCTCCTTGCAGTTACAGCTTCCTCATGAGGGAACGAGAATGGGCAGGCACTGATCTCTTCTCTGTGGTGACCAGTGACAGGACCCAAGGGAATGGCCTGAAGTTGTGTCAGGGGAGGTTTAGGTTGGATATTAGAAAAGGTTCTTCACCCAGAGGGTGGTTGGACACTGGAAAAGGCTCCTCAGGTTCCTCAGAACACCAGCCTGACAGAGTTCAATAAGTGTTTTGACAGCACACAGTCCAAAGACACATGATGTGATTCTTGGGGGTGTGCAGTGCAGGGTCAGGAGTTGAATTTGCTGATCCTTGTGGGTCCATTCCAGCTCAAGGTATCCTATGATTCCATCATGAAAAAACTTTAGAGCCTACACAAAATAAGACATGGGAAAAAACCAAACCCACAGGTTATGGGTCACTGTGCCAAAAGATTTCTCCATATTGTATTGTTTCTCCCACTAGCACCCTTCTCTTTATCATCATTATTCTTGGCTACATTTGTAAAATTGTTTACAATTGTGACACTAACAGTTTGTAGAACTAGGACAGATAGAAAAAGTTGCAGAAAACTGTACAAAACCAGTAGTAATACAGAATGGAAACAGAAGATGGATATGAAACAGAAAATATACAGATTCATAAATATGCAAGGGGCTGTAAAAACCTTTGGAGCTTTCAGAAACTCTCAAGCTTCTGAATCTGAGTTTTAGGCTTTGGGTGTAGGGTTGTCATTTGTTTGTTTTATTTTGAGTTAAAAGTAACCCCCCAAAGATGTCTACATTATGAATAAGTGCAGATCTTAAGGTAAAACCACTGAATCTTAACCCACAAAGAAATCAATGCTCTGTTTACAGAAAGCACTTTAACAATAATAACTTGTTTTGTGTCACTTTCTTATGCAATCAGCTCTCACATAAGCATTCATTTGGCCACATTGCTTCCCATATCTACAGTTCAATAGAAACATTTACTGTTCCTTACATTTACAAATGTTCTGGCATTTGAATCTACCCATGAATACAGACAATCTGTTCTTCAGTAGGATTCAGCAAATTCCTCTTATCTTTTTTGCATACATCATAAACCTACAAATGCATGATTGTTCTTACCTAAAAGTTTAAAAGGTGTTTGAAATGAATAAATTTAGATTTAGAAAAAATAATCTCATTCATGGCTTCACTATCCTTCCTCTTGACTGTGGCAATTTCCTAATCATAATAACTTTCAACCTCTTGATTCAGCTCATAACTAGTTTGCTAAAATAATATTCACAGTCCTTTTCATATCTATTTTTTTCCTTGAAGTTCTCAGGCATTTATCAAATTGTATGACTGGACCTACAGCTGCTGTAGCCTAGCACTTTACCAGTAATGTCAATAGATAAAAGGCAAGATATAATTGCTAAGAATCTTGTCCTCAATCATGTAATCTCTGTTTTCACCTACCTCCACCTCTCCACTTCTGACAACATTTACATTTTCAGCTGCCTCACCATATTATCACCTCATGATAATAATTTTTTATAAAATCTGATCCCCTTTTATTCTCAGAAGCCTCATACTGTTGGTATTTTGATTTTCTTGAAAATTCATACCACATGAAAACACCTGAATGAAACAGGAAGTTCCATCTTAATAGGTAGGTGACAGAGCTCTGGAACAGATGGCCCAGAGAGATTCTGGAGTTTCCTTCTCTGTAGTACTCAAAAGCCATCTGAATGCATCCTGTGCAATCTGCTCTAGTGAACCTGCTATATGGCGGGGCTGGGCTATGTGATCCTCAGAGGTGCCTTCCAAAGCAAACATCCTGTGATTCCGCTAAAAGATAAAAAGAGAAGAAAGAAAAGTAAGATTCAGAAAGATTACGGAGCCTTAATTCCTGGAAGACTGGGAGATGTAGTACAAAGAAAGGCTGAAAATTTGTTTCCAGAGAGAGTCAACTGCAAGTGCTCATTAGATAGAAGAATCTCTGTAGTCAGGGAGTATCTGTGGAAAAAGTAGTAACTGATATCATCCTTAAATGAGAAAGGAAGAAGTTACAAACTGAGAAGAAGGGTGCAGAAAAAAAAAATCCCATTAAACTACAAACCATATTAGCATGAATAGAAATAACAACTAGATTATAATTTGTAAATTATCTGCCATTTAATAATGATAGAAGAGAGATGGAACACATTCTTGTAATTCAGCACATTTACCTTACAACTTTATGTTAAAAAAAACTTTAGTTAGAATTACACCAAAGACTAATATGGCTGAAATTTCATTTGATGTGTACTTTCACTCTTTGAAAAGTGACCTAGTTACAACTGCTGTCTATGTAAGGTCTTCTAAACAGCTGCTAAATGTTCTGCCAACAGTTAAATGTAATACCTTAGAGAGGATATCATGGAATCAAGACACTAGAAAATCAGTTTTAATGATTTAAATTTAAAACATTCATGTGCCAATTGATAATCAGCAGCAATCTGATGTTGAAAATTAAATTGTTGTCTCATAGATCAATTTAAAAATTAGAAAAGGTCCCATTCTTGGTCGTTTCGAAGATGAAGAATATTTACTATGCTAAAAGAAAAATAATGGAAAAAGCAAAAACAAATGGAAAGCAAAATATCTTTGTTTACATTTCAATAGCCTGCCAATGTAAACCTGATTACTTTTCAATAAAAATTGCAAATAATAAATGTTGGGTAATTCTGAAGGTTATTAACATCCTTGATTTAAGGTACTTTATTTGAAATTTTAGGTGATTAATATAGATGAAAACTGGACTGAAAATTTGGAGATTTAAACACATTTAATATATTTTTGGTCAAATGTAACATGTTTTTTTTAATCAGATGGCCACTCTTCAGCTGTTAGTGCTTTTTTTCTCATTTCATAAGATTTGGTGTATACTGTGCTCTTGGCGGGGCCTCAAACACACAACAGCATATTTTCTTCCCCCGTCCTCTTCCCCACAAATCATGCTAGACTCTGTCTTTTCTTCTGACATAAGAAAAACTTATTCATCATGTAATTCCATAATTATCCTTCTAATTTATTCTATCCTACAACTGGACAATATTATCAAAAATTTTCAAATTTATTCTTCTCTGGGGAATGTTTTTGCTGCTTTAGTGAAGATAAACTCTGCGTCTGGTCAAATATTCAATTTTACCTTTTTGAGGAGAGAAGCAAAGGAGCAATGATTGATCACAGAGAAGAATTGTTTTGGTTATTATAGTTGCACAAATAGATATAAGCCACCTAATTGTACTTCAGGCTTATAATATATCCAGTGTTTCTATATTTGATTGTCTCAGTGTCCCACAGCAAGTCTATAAAGTAAACTGAAGGAACTCTCCCCTCAGATCAATTCACTGGCTATTTAGATATTATCTTACAGTCCGCCACTGTAGAGTAGAGAAAAAAACACAAGGAATCTGGCTCCTAACTTCCTATTTTTAATGTCCGCAATTCTTTCCTTTCACATCAAGGATTCTCTCTAGAAATATAAGATTTTTTTTTTTTTTAAAGATTTGGCTCACTGACTCCTGAGTTGTAATAGAATTTCTCTTATTGAATAATGATAATTTTTTTTGGTAATGGGTTTTGTTTTTGGCTTTGGGTCTTTTTAAGTTAATTTGTGGTTACACAAAACAAAGCTAAGGTTTTCAGCTTATCTCAGTGTTTTGCTTAATTCCCTTTCTGCAGTGTATGTGTCAGGTTTACACATCAGTAGTAACTATACAAAATGCTCCAGCAGATGCAAGACAATGGTTGAGGAATGAGAACCTGTGCATCTACCTAGTTCTTCTGAATACATAAAGAACTGGATTGTTTTGCACCAAGTCCTTATGGTAGTTTCTCTTGGCAGAGTTAAAGGCACTCACATTTCTTACTATTTTAATATTAACTAATAAGCATTTTTTTTAATCTATTAGAATTTTATTTTAAGTAACATATACAACTAGAAATATTATGAGAAACTGTTGGATGTTATAGTGATTATTACACTTTGTTTTTCACCGATAATTTCTCCTCAGATTACCAACTTCACTTGGCAGGAAACAGTCTTGTTAAATGTTCTTTAGTGACCAGACAAATACTAAACAACGTGATTAATGAATGGTAAGCTTACATGTGTGAAACATAGGTCCATTTATTTCCGTAATTCATTCATATATATATTCTATATAAATATATATGTGAGTATGAAAATATGCATATATAAACACAGGTCTGCCAGAAATACCAGTTTCAACCAACATTTCAGTGTAATGAAGATCATTAATATGAGCTTCATTTCATATGGCTTGCATTTTCCTCATCAGTCTTAATATATACTGTATGAAAGACATATTTCACACATGGCTGGTCTTTGTTTGGAAAATCTACAACTTCTTCAAAGTACCAATCAGGAAAATCAATTCTCAGGTAAAATTGTCCCTTATCAAATGCCACAGGTATACACATATTCAAAACTGAAGCACAGTAGCTGAGGTAATAGGACAGTAAGAAAGAAGTGAAAGCTGAAGACGTGAAGAAAGGAGATGCTTTAAGCTAAAGAAAGCAAGCTAGTGGGAATCACAGGTAGGAAGGCTTTTGCACAGGAAGGGCCTAAGTTACACTTTTAGTATTATTTTTCACATATATGCATGCCTTATGCTAGTTATTTGAAAATGCCTTTAGAAATATTTCACATACTCTTCAGTATTAGGGCATGTCTGAATTGTTTCCTCAGTGCCTACAACAAAATTCAGGATCCCAAAATATGGAAGTATTTACAATTCATTTAAATTAGTGATTAGTGTTCTCTCAGGAAAAATGCCTGACTATTTGTACAGATTTTTTTTCCAGATAACCTATGTACGGGACGACAAGGTTTATGATTGTTTGCATACTGTACTAGAAATGTCCCACCAGTGCTTTCAATAATAATAGTAAAAAACAATAATTATTGTATTTCAAACTCAGAAGAACAGAACCTTCATCTTTGCTGTCATCTTACTTTTTCTATCAATAAATTCTCTGAAATTTAAAATATACACTGTGCATAAATTCTCTCATTCAGAGTATAGCCACCTTTAAAATTATATGACAGCATGAGAGAAGAGAATATTCTAGAGGAAAAAGAAAAAGCCAAACAACTTTTACATTATAAGCACAACTTCAAAATGGAAAAGTTCTCAGCAGAAACAGGATAAAACTATACCAATATTCCACAAATAAAATACAATAGGTCTTGAGGACATCTACACATCTTATTTTTCTCATTAGAGTGACCTATTCCCTGACCTGTGACTCTGTTTCATTCTGAAACTAATGAGGAAGTCTTAACTCATGAAAATAAAATGTCCTTAAGCCCCAAGGTACTGTGTATTTGTTTCCTATTTGGAGCATTTCTGGATTTTTTCTTTCAAATCTGCTTGAAGGAAACAAAAGTACTCCTTTCAGCTGAAAAACATGAAAAAGAATACAGTAGTGCATAGTACCTGACACCTCATTGCTGAACAATCATCTAACTTTCAAAAAAAAGCGTATTATATTAAAAGTCTCTTTACTCCTTCCTTCCTTTGCATTTTATTACATTTTTTAAATGAAACTTTTTAAAAATAATGAAAAAAATCGATATCTCAGTCAATCTCTCTGTAAAATTTATTTAAAACTCTGTTTTACTTTGTTTACTAGTAGTGGTCTCTAGCTGCTGCATGAAGAGGTCATCGACAGAGCTCATTAATACAGACAGAAAACATGAAATATATTGTTCGGACAGGAAAATTTTTAGGATGTGTGAGCCAAAAAAATAAGAACAACATAACACCCTGCATTTTGAAGTTTCTTGTATTTTCCAGCTAGACCAACATCCACATTGCACAAAGCCTATGTGTTTAGCCATGTGAGCCATGGCTGTCATGTACCAGTCAGACTACCTACATATTATCTTTATTTTATGACTGCCAGCCTGAACTTTCCATAAAGTCTGTTATTAGTCACTTCAGAGGGCTTAAAAAGTAGTGACAACAGTCAAAGATCAAGTTGATCCCGTTCACACACCTGTTATCTTCATTTTCACTAGTGCTGTTAGAGAAACATTTCACAGTGAGAATTATGGCAATAATGTCTTCTCTACGCAGAGAAGCTTTTGGCTTTGTGATACAGTATGAGTTGGTCAGCATGTAACACAGACATTTTTGGCAACAGACCTAATTTAATTAGAAATCAGTGTTCTGTATTTCACCCAGAACTTCTTGTAGTCTGTTCCCAGACACTAAACATAGCAAATGCATCAAGGATCTGACCTGCTACGCAAATGGTGTGTGTACATACCTATGTATCTAATATTACTGCAAGAATGTGCAGTTAGTCTATTCAATTATATATGGCTATTGCACTGTTGTTCATTAACAGCTTTACATGAGAGCAAGGAGTTCTTCCCAACAAATGTGTGGTCAGTTGCCACGTTAGAATTCCCAAACATCCAGTAATTAGATAAGCTGGTTTAGAACAGGAAATACTGGCCAGCTATGGAAAAAAAATTGTTAAATTCTTTGTAGACAAATCCAAGGATACAAACAGCAAGAGAAAATTTCTCAAAATAATAAGAAATAGCCCACATCTTGTTATCAAAACTTTATCTGGCCTTACTAATCATTTATGTTCTACTAACAGATGTATGCCTTCCTGTTTCTCTATCTATAACGTTTGCTTTCAAAATAGTGTAGTTTTGAAAGTATATTTCAAACAGTATATTTCATGCACTACATTGTAGCATAGAAGAAAATATGTGAAACCTCTTAAGAGACAGAAATGGAACCAAAAAAATGTATTTAGTTGTCATACAACTTGAAAGGCTTCTGTTCTTTTCATCTCACAGAAACCCCTTTATATATATATGGTAGGTGAAGAATACTATAAGTGCTCTACAAAATGTTCATTAGCTATTGCAGAAATGCTGTGACATGTCTTCTGCTGCCACTCCTGTCCTCGTGACACATATAAAATACATGAAAGAACAAGGATTGGTCTGTATTTGGAGGGAAACATTTTTATAGCCAGTTTATTCAGTTGATACGACAGTTGGTCCACAACCTGGACAAATACCAAGGGCTAGAGAGCAATCTTTGTGCATAAATCTTTTCTCCAATTATATCTATTTTCATTCAAACAGGAGATTGAATACTGCAACACTGAATTGAAAAGTCTATAGATCATTTCACCTGCAATCAATTAACTTAGAGCTTTTAATGTGAGCACAAGAAACCAGAATTTCCTTATTAAGATGAAATTTAGATCTGAATGTGAGCTTTCAGGTACAGCAGACTCAGCATCATGAAATTTGGAATGCAGATAAGCTGAGAAGTTTGAAGTAAATTGATCAAAATTTGGAAATGAAGAATTCAATATTTTAAGACCTCAAATAAATCTATGTGTACCTGTGTCTGACCCAGATGATAAGTTTAGTCCTAAACTATCAAATTCATTGCATTCAGATTATAGTTAAAATCACACTGGTTTCTGGCTTGTCAGAAATAACGTATTCTGCATCTAAATTAAGTCCTTCAGCATATGAGATTAGGAAAAAAATTGCTTCTATGAAATAATCCAATGTGATAAAATCTTTAATTTTGCTTGTGCTCAAGTATTATTAGACTATCAAAAAGTTCTATAGCAAGTTTTAATAATTTACGTCAGTAGCTGAAGAGAAGTGTATTCTGTATATTTATGATTTCAACATTTTAAAAGTGCGTGAAGAAATGAAAACTAATTGAAAACTGAGTTTTTGTCCCTGGTATATATTTTCCAGTAGATACTGCAGTGCAGGGAGAGTAGGCCATTTTTTTCTTTACAATTCGATGTTTATCTATTTTCATGACAAGTGACCCAGAAATCAATAGATTGTATTCCTCAGATTCAGTAAATATTAAGGAGAGTATTTCATTTATTTAACCAGTTTATTCATGCAAATGGACAAACCATGGTGAAATTAGTATATAATTTTAAAAAACTGTATTTGTTCTTTTTTTTTTCCATAGTATAATATTTTCTCTTTGAATTTTTGTGATTTTGAAAACCAATTCATTACTTGTATGAATAAAAAGTAACCACAAGTGTTGATACTTTATTTGTTCTATTTGCATAGCTACTCTAAATTTATCACCTCAGTTTAATTTATGAAACCTATTTCATCATGTACTGGAGAAAGACCATGGCCCTGGCTCCACAGTGAAATCAGAAAACAGGAAGGAAGGAAGGAAGGAAGGAAGGAAGGAAGGAAGGATGGATGGATGTAATGCTCTGTAATGCTACGATATATAACATCTGGGATGAAATACTTTTTCCCTTGAACCTTAGCAATGCTAATAAACAGCTGTGATAGTTTCAAAATAAATAGCAATTTCTAGCAGAAGATGGTCTGAAACTTATGAATGCAATTCAGGGAAACAAGGAACAGAGAGAGCAAGGGAAAAGCGAGCGCTATATAATTGAAATATATTAAGTCCTTAGGAAGTTACTGTTCAAAAGAACCTGAAGAAAGGGCCAAGAAAACTTTTTATTAGTTCTTTTTTTTTGTATGATAAAAATAATACACCAAAATAAGGAACCAGAAGTCCAAACCAATTTATACACCAGATCTACTTAATAGGTTATTTGTTGTATTTTTGTTCTCTTTGTTTTGGCAAAAGTTTTGTCCTAGAGAAACTAGGTAATTTTTTTTTTTCAGTTTTAAACAATTTCCATTTATTGTCATAAACTTAAAGCACTTATTGATTTAACTTGTGGTTTGGACTGATTCATATTAATTTACTGGCAAAAAGTAATACAAGTATTAGATTAAGTATTGTGTTGACCTTGACTATCCACCAGGTACCCAGCACCACTCTATCACTCCATATCCTCACTGAACAGGGGAGACAAAATATAATGTAAAGCTCAGGGGTCAAAATAGGAACAGAGTAGCGAGGGTTAGGGTTAGGGTTAGGGTTAGGGTTAGGGTTAGGGTTAGGGTTAGGGTTAGGATTAGGGTTAGGGTTAGGGTTAGGGTTAGGGTTAGGGTTAGGGTTAGGGTTAGGGTTAGGGTTAGGGGTAGGGGTAGTGCTCACCTCACCCCTTATGTCTTCATAAGAATTCTTTGAGTCAACTTTACTAATGAGCTGTTTTTCTCCTTTTTTTGAGTGACATAGTGGGTTGAGTGATTCCTTCTAAAAGTGATTAATAGTTTAAGTACATTTAGGCTTGAGAGGAAGAAACTTGTTTATCTGCAATTTTGGTACTTATTTGATATACAGCATATATTGGCATTTTCCTACCTCCACGATTAGCTTGTATTCCAATGTTATATTTCATTAATTTTTAGAAAAATATTCTTTACTCTGAGATGATCTTTATAAACTTTACATTTCTAGTAAATCTACTCCTTTTTTTGAGAATTATTCTAAAATCTATGTAATACTGTAGGGAAATATATACTTTTTGAAAAGTTGTTAAAATATGTTTCAGAATCTATATCTTTGGTGTGATTTTATATTTCATATGAACTTTCCATAAAGAGATTGAAGGAACATTAGCTTCAGGGAGATACCGTAACGCAGCTATTTTATCTCTGTACTTTCCAAATGGTAAAAAAAATGTGTACCAGGCCACTTAAATATGAACAATATAGTTTTTACAAAGATATCCAAACTGAGTTTTAGTTCTTTGGAGTACTTCAAGCATATAAAATTATCTTATAACGGTTCCTGTTGGAAGAGACCTTAAAGATAATTTTGTTCAAACCCCCCCACCATGAGCTGAGAAACCTTCCACTAGACCAGGTTCCTTATAGTTCAGTTTAACCTAGCTTTGAACACTTCCACGGATGGGGCATCCAGAGCTTCTCTGAGCAACCTCTTCCAGAATTCACCACTCTCAGAGCAAGGAATTTCTTCCTCATATCTAATTTAAACCTATGCTCTTTCTGTTTCAAGCCATTGTCCCTTGTTTCATCACTTCTTGCCCTAGCAAAAAGTCCCTTTACATCTCTCTTGTAGAACCCCACATGGTACTGGAAGGCTGCTGTAACATCTCCTGAAAGCCTTCTCTTCTTCAAGATGAACACCACCAGCTCTCTCAGCCTGTCTTCATAGCAGAGGTGTTCCAGTTGTCTGATGATCTTCGTGGCCCTCCTTTGGACTCACTTCAGCAAGTCCATGTCATTCTTATGTTGGTGGCACCAGTGCTGGATGCAGTTTTCCAGGTGGGGTCTCACCAGAGCAGAGTAGGGAGAGAGAGAGAATCCCTTCCCTCAACCTGGTGGAAATGCTGTTTTTAAACACAGCTCAAGATGTAGTTGGATTTCTGGGCTGCAAGCACTCATTGCCAGGTTATGTTGAACTTTTGTGTGCCACACAAAGACCTTCTTCCCAAGGCTGCTCTCAACCCATTCTCCATCCAGCCTATATTTGTGCTTGGGGTTGCCCTGACCCAGGTGACCTTTCACTTGGCCTTGTTAAACTTCATGAGGTTTGCATGGCACCACCTCTCAAGCCTGTTAAGGTCTCCCTGGAAGGCATATTTTTCTCTGGCATGTCAATTGCATCACATTGCTGATGGTGTGCATATCACACTGGTTGTTTTCAGTTGTTATTTTTTAACATAATACTTTATTATGAAAATTATGAATCACCAAATTTTGGGCTGAAGAAAACATATTCTCTGCATTTTTTTCCTATATAAAGTTCTGTTTATCTTAATGTAAAACAAGGCAAAAAATGTGGCTAGTTTATTTAATTTTATAGTGAGAAAGTTTTGGTTTTTTTTTTAAAGGTAATGATGGAGTGATGCCATGAAATATATTCTAAGTTAGAATTTCAACTTTTAACTGTGACTTTGAAAAATAAAATGTACTCTGAAAAGAAAGAGTTGTTCAGTCAGAATTCAGTGCAAATTTCTAGTTACACTTCCTAGGTTATTAAAAATAATATAGTTTATCTGAAGCTATTCACTAAGTGATCAACAAGCGCATATCTTGAAAATTCATGAGTTTATACAAGAAAGGAGGAAAACAACACTCAGCCCACCTCAACTCCTACTATTCAGTTTACTTGAAAGGAGAAAGTAAAATTTCAGAGTTATCAGGAGAGGCTCTACTTTAACATTTGCTCTTTTTCTCTTAAATTGATGATGTTATTTGGAAAAGAGAGGAAATTGAGATGCCTGCTTGGAAAATGATCCAGACAACCTTTTCTTATCATGGAGTCAATCTAAGTGAGTCATAATTTTTACTAAATCACTACACAATTCAATTGGTAGCTGCGGTCGTAGAATCATGGATTGGAAGGGGCATTTAAAGGTCATCTAAACAAACTGTCCAGCAAATGAGCACAGATATCTTCAACTAAATCACGTTAAAAGTTTTCAAGAATGAAAGGGTATTGGTGAGCGGGTATTGGTGAGCTTTGGGTATAGCTGCCATGAGAACAGAGAAGATTAAACAGCTGTATAGGTTTCCTGGTCTCTCAGAGCACTTGTCTGAAGAGTGGGGCTAATTGCTGCAAGAACAGAAGCTGGCATTTAATACCATTACAGTGCACCAACAACAACATCACATCAATTCAAACTCCCTGTTTTGCATCCATAAGTTGATTCAGTGATGGAAGTGTCAAGAAATGATCAGTAAAGTGTGCCTTGCCATTGATATCCATTAGGATATCAAACCCTAACAGGCAAGGATAGTCTCCATTATGCTATAGGCTTACTCTGCAATGAAGTCCTTTAGATAGATTTTAAGTGTTGAGCACAATTTGATGTGCAATTGAGTAACTATAAAGAAACCAATTTCTTTAACTTTAGTCTGTAAATAAAGAACTATATAAAGACCTGAATACAGTTGGTGGAAAATACAGCACAGGAAATAGAAAAAAAAAAAAAAGTTTCTATTTCATCCATTATATTTTATTATACTTCCAATTTTCATTAGAATATGCCATCTATTTTTCAAAAGTCAAAATATCCTCCCGGTAGATTCTCTCTAACTCCAAAGCTTCTTGTTTGTTTATTTTCTCATTGAATATTTACATTCAATTTATTTGGGCTTCTAAAAGATCATTTATTTGTAATAGCCTCTACCTTTTACACTGCTTCTTGGTGGTGCTTTTATAGTATATTTTGTTTTGTTTTGGATAACTCAAATGTATATCTCTTTCTTAAAAGTGAATGTTTGTGTGCTGAATTTGTTTGACCTATTGTCTCCACTATAGAATTAAATTATAAGCTATTAAACTATTAATTAATAAATTATAGTGTATTAAGCTGTTTGTTCTCATATTTTTTCTCAAATTAGCCTCTATGCATTTAATCCAAATAAAAATTAGGATGGTGTATTTGATAGTAGTCAGTCATTAAATCCCAAATTTTATTTCTCTATCCCATCTTGATGTGTCATCGACCCTGTCCTTTTGTGGACAAATGTCTGTCACTATTAATACCCCAAATTTTCGACTGGTCAATTGTTTCTGGATTTGTGTCTTGAGCAGTGACCTGTGTTAGTCTTACTATTACATTTTTAATATTACAGTAGGGTTTTGCAAGACCATTTTTATGCTACAGTGTTTTATGAAATCCTTCAAATGCAGTGCTACTCCCAGTATGTGCTACTTCACAGTTCCCACACAGGTGCTAGCCATGTCCTACTGATTACTGTCCTTCACTCAGGTCTCTGACATGCCTATTTTATCAGGTTGATTGATGCCAAGCACTGTAGTGTCCCATTTTATTTTTAGGATGCTAGAATTCATGTTGTTTAGCACTAGTAAGTGTTACTTTAGCCCTCTGACTCAATGCTGCATGTCCCAGTCAGCTGGCATTTAGAAGTCTTATTTGTTTGTCTTATTTATAGGTTTGTTTGTGGTTTGGGTGGGGTTTTTTCCCTCCTGGCATTTTCAGAAACACATTAAATGTCAGTCATAGATGCTTTGGCCCTGTCAACTCAAACCATATGTTTTTCTGTGCCTGACAATTTTTCTTAAGCAGCACTTTTCCCTGACCTTTTTAATTTTGTGTTATAACAGTCTGGTTCCATTAGAACTAAGGTGTAACCTTTCCTTTCAGATCAAATCTTTCAGCAGAGTTCAAGAGTTTCTGACGTGCTTGAATCTTTACTCCTTGCATGATTATCTCTTCCATGCATAAGATTCCATACATCCTACACCTCTCATGGTATTTCAAATTATGAAGGCCTCTCTTATCCCGAGATGAAACTCCAGAATATCTCTCCGATACTGGTACCATATGTACCGTGACTAGTAGCTCTTCTCCTATGTCCCTAGTGCCCCATATATGTAACTCTTAAGGTGAGTTCACAAGCAGCACACAAGTCAGAGTCACTCAGTCTTTGCAGCTCAATCCTCAGTCTCAATCTCTATATTTGAAACTGGAAACTCTCTATTACAACCTTTAATTTAAGATCTTGACTCTTTGATCCCCTTTTATTGGGGATCAATATACCACTTTTAGATGTTTTGGAGAAGATCTTTCTTGGATGTTCTTGTTCATATATCTTCTCTTTCGAAGAAATTATTTAGTCTATTTTTCTCTAAGTCTACTTATTTATTATATGTACTTATTTATTATATGTACCTATTATTTAAATTATTAAATGTTAAGAAATACACATGACCTTAAAGAAAAGACAATGCAAAAGGCAAGCTGGTCTGAACTGTCTGTAGCTTTTATAGCTCAAGGATCTGTTCCTCAACTGCCTAGCTGCTGCTCTTTTTCCTTACTCTGAACAATCTCTTTCACTTGAGACACAGCTTGAAAGAGCATTGTCAAGACTGTTCATGCTGTCCTACAACTCCCATTTGAGTCAATGGCTCTGAAGCCTCAGAAGACCCTCTTCTACCTCAGTGATTCTTAGATATTGAGCCAGCACATAGTCACCTCCTGCTCCTCACACCAGTCTTACATTCCTCATATTTTTCTTTTGTGCCAGAAGCCAGTACCCTTTTATCCTTCTCTTCCTCCTTCTGCTCTTCCCAAAGTACCATACACGTCATTTCACAAACCCTGCTCTCTGCACTATGTATATAAGGCTAAAATCAAGTTTACAAGTAGTTTTGTACATCACCCTGGTCTAATCTGGTTACTGTGAATGAATGCTTAGTACTAATGTATCCATTTATCATCCCAAACAACAATGCTGCTCCAATAAGGGAATATGAATTTGCATGTCTGTAATTTCTTCAAGGTTAAAAGCAAAATTTAGAAAATAAGAAAATCTTCAGTGTGGTCACTCATCAGAATCATTGTAACTCTTTCCANGTTCTCAAAGAAAAGGAAAAAAAAAAAAAAAAAAAAAAAAAAAAAAGCCTGTAATGTGCCCCTTCTGACAGAATTTTTTTTCTCAAAACTCATTTCTAGCATATATCATGTGATCTTCTGATTTGTACTCTTTAAAAACACATGGGGTTTTTATCCTCTGCGACTTTCTACTTTAGATGGATTTCTCTAGCAATCCTGTTTCTCAGAAAATAATCAGTGGAAAGAGTTGACAGCAAATAAAGCAATAAAGCATTCAGAAAATCTGTGCTATAATTTGTCTAAAAATAAAAGCAGAAGAAATTCTAGTGATAATATATTTCTTTCTTACTAAGGTATTTCTGAAAGAACACTTAAAAGCATACATAAATTGGATGAATTCACCTCCTCAATTCTCATCACACCAGGGAATGCTCCTAGAAATTTCTTTTATTATTTCATTGAAGGAAATTTGATTGCTGAATATTAAAATGAAAATATAATCCTTTAAAATTAAATTAAAATAAAATTGCCTATGCTGCTGAGAAGTACTGAAGAACAATGATTAACTCCTCTGATCCTATTTAATAAATAGGACTACAGGGTAAATTGTCTTCTTAAAAGTCACAAAATAATTATCACAGTCATTAAATTTTGTTTTCTCTGAAACATGGCAAAATTCAAGGTGGGTAAGAGATATTGCTACCTGCTGAAGTCAGCAGGTAACAGTATCGCTGACAGTTGTGTACGGTATCATCAGGTATAATATAATGATATCAGAAGTTGTGTTGCCCATTACACCATGTCAGTCTTGCTGGGACATAAATCTGTAAACTAGACATCCTGTACTTGGATATTTATAAAATCTGAACAATTTCCCTGGTGTCCTTCAGGCTGGTGGAGACACTGTTAATATCCATTATTTAAGAGAATGTTTGGATCCAGAGAATGAGTGCACTCTGTACGAAAATAAAATAAATAAAAAAAATTGTACCTTCTTAAAACAAAAACAAAAGCAAAAGTAAAAGCAAAAACAAACAAAAACCCCCCAAAAACTGAACCAAACCGAACCAAACCCCCAAAATAACCCCAAACAAACACTATCTAATAAATTTCACTAAGACTACATCAGGTCAGGCATTTTACACTAGTGTTTGTAGTAAGTCTGATCAAGCTAGTTATCACCAAAGATTCAAGAGAGGGCTAATTCCCTAACATTCTTAGTCTGGAATCCAGATATCAATATACACTGATAATTATGAATACTTTTTTGACAGAGCTGACAACAATTTCTCTGGGAGCAAGAGCTCTGAGGACAATATAATTCAAACCAGTTTTTAAGTCTTTGCCTTGAACCTAACAAGAACAAAAAATTTAAGGTAGGCTCTGTCCTTTAGTTCACTAGGCTGGAACAGAGGACAATATCAAAAGAACATGTGGGGGTCATTCATGAAGCAGTGACTGAAAAGTCTCTGAGAAGATGTTAAACAGCACCTGCTCCTCAGTAATTTGAAGGAGGATTTTTTTCTTTCATATCTATCCAGGAGTCACTTTCTTTTTATACCTCTTCCCCAGGGAAAAAAACCACAAAAACCCAAACAAAACTAAACTAAACAAATAACCAATGGCTTTAAGGATTCAAGTATGTCTATGGGGATATCTTTTTATCATTTTCTACTTCCATCACATGGTTTCCAGCCCCAGAATGTGTGGGAGCTCTGATGGAAAAATAACAGCTCGGAATATAATTTCATTCATTCAAATCAATGTTCAGAGTCACAATGATGTGCTAGTCACAATTTTTTTTTGTGCTTCTGTCTTTACCTGTTATCAACACTATGGATACAACTGTGGAAAACATTCGGTATTTATTATTAAAAGCACATGAAATTGCAAGGAGATGGTGCTCAAATCTATGCTGAATCCAGGTCTCAGGAAACTCCATTAACAAAAATAGTATTTATGTACATGATTGCAGGATGAAGCCCTAAAATAGTGTCACTTCTGGCCATATAATAGCAGCAGTTTCAGAAAGCTAAGGTGTATTCATTTTGAAATCTTTAATGCACAGCATATAATAGATCTTCTCATATCTGATTTAGGAATTGAATGAGGCAGATTAGAATACTGTTCCTTCTGCTATACTTTACATACAGTCTACTTACAGACGTATGGGTTTATGTGCCATTTGAGCTGATAATACTCTGTCTTGTAATTGGTATGCTTTGCTTTTGAATATATGTTTTCTCAAAGCTGTGGTATAGGTTTATCTCAATAAAGAATGCTTAAGAAAAGAAGACAGAATAAGGGTCAGGTGCATCTATAAACAGTTTGCTGAAAATTACTTTAAATGGCAACATCAATCAAAATAGGGGTGTTGTAATTTTCTTATTCCCAGCCTGTGTGGGTGAGAGATTTGCTGTGTCACTTCTGCATGAAGCTGGGCAAAACTGATCATACTATCTTTCCCAAAAATTCATGACAGCAAAATATGTTCATAAAAGTATTCTCTGGTCTCATAGAAGGAATAACATGGCTTCAGCTGTATACAGTAACAGCACCCTGCAATCATTAACTTCGGGCAACTGATGGCTTACATCAAAATACTGAGTTCAGGAGGCATTTTCATTTCAGGACAGGAGGTAATGGAATTACAGACTTTACTTAAACATAGTAAAGGTTTCACTTTTAAAATATCCTGAAACAAGAAAAATACCTACAATAGAGCTTCAAATTTGCACTAGAGGGATATAGTCAGTACTTAAATAACTCTACACAAGTGCCTATATAAAGATACTTAATGTTATGTAACAGGTCTTATTGTCTCTTTATGCTTCTTATGCCTCTCTGTTTGGAGGTCCTAAACAGAAGCTGTCTCTTACTAACATTAGCATAACTAAGATTCTAATAAGTTTCTAATACAATACAAATAATTAATGAGCATTCATTACTAACTTTATTCTTTTATGACTCAGTTTCTATATATATTAACTGAAGAAATAATACTTTTCTGGTAAATACAATTTACTAGGAATAATATTTGCATCTTTTGTTTGAATCAGTCAAAGTAAAAATGCTGTCAGAAAAAGATATAATTACAATTTAGTTTTAATTATAGATTGCATGTTGGAAAGACCATTATCAAGGATTTAAGTTTGCATAATTTTGTTAAATACCATAACAAAAAAAAAGTTTAATGAATGCAGTATGTACTATTTGGACAGAAGAATAGTTTTGCCTAACCATTTAGAATTTATTATTTATAAGAGTTTTAGGCACCCTATGGAAAACTCCACCTCTTACACCATAAATGTAACTAGACTGAAAGATTTCTTCAAAATAAAACCTTATTACAATGCTTAAAAATACACAGAACACAAGATCAAATGACAGCATCAGTCTTTCTTAAATTTTTATATGTTTTACTGATGAGGATGCCTTGCTTGCAGCTCAAAGAAACCGAAGTATCAGAATCCAATGACATATATTACTTCATGTTAAGTTAAAAATACACTAAATATTGAAGGAAAACAATGGTTCCTTTTAGTTACCTTAGCATCTTTCTTATTTTAATTTGAAAACTCATAATAGAAGAATAATAATAATTATCCTTCAGATCAAGTCAAAATACCCTAATTAATTATAGTTGAATATCAAAACCGTGTTATGTTTTCTTAAATACTGAAGTTTTAAAGATTATACCTTTTATATAAAACTCTGAATGACACATTATTTATTAGCATTGAAGCACAAAGTTATATTCATTAATTTTAATGTATCTAGTATTTGTTCTATGGGGTAATATAGAGATTCTCCTAAAATATAGCAAATCATATTGTAAGCTCATCACAACACTATATTACAGTGTTAAATGTCCACTAACTTTTAAGAAATATTTATGTGATCATATGAATACATCTGTACATGAATCGGATGCCTGTAAAAAGATTGCAATTTTGTAAGAACTATATATTTTTATAATAATTATAAAAGTTGAAATACGATATAAACAGGGGGGGCTAACTAGATAAATAAAAAGAGTAGCATACACATATCTTCATTACCTCTGATCCTAGAAATACAAATTCTTGAAAAGAATGCATAAAATGTGATGGTATTCTAAAATAGTTGGACTTATCTGGGCCTCTGTAGTTTTTGACAAATAAAAAACGTATATAAAAAGTATGGCGGTCATATGAAGAAAAGCACAGATCATAGCAAGTGCTTGATACTAATTTAGCTCAGCAGGAAGAAAATTTTAAAAAGGAATTACACATTCTGAAGAATCATGAGCTGAACACCAACCAGGTATGTTACCGGAAGGAGATTAGATTCTTTAGAATAAGAAAAGAAAGCTAAGCCAAGATATGGTAATATTGATATATATAAGTCTCTGCTAAAAATACCACAGAATTAATTTTTCTCTATGTTTAGCTTTTTTGCCACCATGAACATGTAACACTGAACCACTTGTAGATTTGACTTTTATATATATATGTATAGAAATAAAATTTATGGAGTAAATGTAAATGTCAATATATTATGGAGTTTTCAAGTCAAACATAGAACCTCCAGTATGATTGCTGTATAACTTTGCCATTAATTATAAAGCTTCCCTTAGCAAGTAAGGAAATCAAAGTGCTATCACAATGCTTAAGATCATTCCTATTATATTATTCTATTCTATTCTAGTCTAGTCTAGTCTAGTCTATTCTATTCTAGTCTATAAAATCATAGAGTAGCTGAGGTTGAAAGAATGTCTGGGGATTATCTGGTCCAATCTTCTCACACAAAGCCACATCATCTAGACCAGGTGGCTCTTCTCAAAAGTGCATAACAACTGTAAAGTTGCACTTATAGAACTCCAGCCCACATTCTAAACATCTACCAATAATATCTTCATAGCAGATCAGGAGTACATATGCAGGTCAAAGGAAAAATAATAATACCATTATCTCTAAAGAAAATGTAGTACCATTCTATTTACTGTTCCTCAAGTCAGATTTAATTGGAAATATGCTTTAAAATACCCTGGGAGTTCCCAGGTTAAGTACCTATACAGCTCATTTATGGAGTTAAAATTCTCAATCAGGGATTTGCTTCCTAATGACTTTGCTTTCCCGTCAATGACTGTGTTTCATCAGTGCAGTTGAGCCTGCCATTAAGAACAGGAAGAGAATATAATGTTCCTTCTAAATTATCCGTGAACTTAATTTAAAACTGCTCTTTACAATTCTTTTACTCCACTTACTGCATATAATGTTATGTGATGAAACTATGGTAAAATTGATACAAGTGTTGTAGGGAAAACAAAAATATTTTATCACCGTAAAAGAATTAATTACATTTTTTATATACCAGTATTTAAAATGGCTCTTGGTCTTTTCACCTCAGGAAACCATTATAAGTATAATGCCTCATTATTCACTGTAATCAATTACTGTGTGTTCTCCAAATCTGCGTTAGTTTTTCTGGCTTTTGTATGCTAAAGTTCCTCTCTGAGCCGTCACTGTTGTTGCAAGTGCTATTTTCCATAAAAGCAGCTGTGCTACACTATTTTCAGTGACTGTTTTCTGATCTTACTCTCTTTCTAGGAAAAGTCACCAACTCTGCTTGAACAGTATGTCACAGGCTTATGAGAACTGATGTTAGGAAAACAGATACTTAGATATAACAAAATATTTTAACATAAGTATTTCACTCACCAAGTATGAAAAAATGTCTTGTGACAGACGTCATCTGCTCACAACTCAAAGGATCACACGCCTCAGAGCAGTTGAGATGAAACAAATTATATTTACACACATTTAAATAAACCACAATTTCCTTGAATGCCCCTACCTTGTAAAATATGTACTACTGTTGAATATACATTTCAAACTGTATAGAATCAACAGCCAAGTAAAGCCGACTTGTGAACAAAGTTTGAATCAACATTTCAATATTCAGTCATGATATTCCAATATTTTCACACAGCCAATATATTACCAAAATGAACTTTCATCCTTCTCTTATTGTCTGTTGTTATGATCACATGACATTTTTGCAACATCATCTGCTTCTGTGGAAAAGTGACATTATGAGTGCACTGAACTGCTTCACCCTCTTTTAACATAATTAATTATGTGTACACCATCAGCACACCATGCAAATACTGAGAAGTACTGCAAAAGTCACCTTTGCACCAGCTTGGGAAGCTGAAATAAACCTAATTTTCAAAAAATGGAAGACATTATTTCCCAGGGATATCAACCTGCTCATCTTTTTGACTTTTGGAAGAGGAAGAGGAAGAAATGAGCACCACACCATCTCTGGGAATCATGATGCACTGATGTTCCAGCAGCCTTAAAATGCAAGAAAATCTTTCTTTCAGCACATTATGTGGCATGAAAAAAATCACTGATCCCAGAGTTCTTCCACAATTACATAATTTGAATTATTTACTAAAGTAACTCATGCGATTGCTTATGCCTATACTCCCAGCAGATGCTCAGAACGCAGTTTGCCTAGAAGGTATTAGTCATTACATGAAAGCCATGTTCACAGTGGTAATGTAATGTTTGCACATAACACAGTAAAATCCTAAATGCGTAATGATACTACTAAATATGAACATAGGCATTTGTGTATTTGTCTGTATGTGCACATTCCACATTACTGGAATCATGTCCTATGTTCCATGACTAAATTTGACTAGTTTCCTTAAGCCCAATATGCAAGCCAACTGATTCTGAATAATCCGTAAGACAGTAAAACTCCTGGTTCTGACCATAAATGGAGAGTGGAAAAGTGCCTGAACAGTACCTCTGTCCAGCCTCCCCCTAAAACAGACCAGTTCCGGGGAAACCCCAAATATAGTCACTGTCAAAAAGTTTTATCATTATTTACCCTATGAAGTACTTGTAATACATATTCATCACATCACTGTGAGTTCAAGAACAGCTTACAAATCCTAGATAATCGACTTCATCATGAGAAAGAAACAGCTTTGCAGTCATTTTCTCTCTAGAAGACAAGATAATTTTTCTTTTCTTGGCAGCATATGGGCAAGATACTGTCAGTCTGGGTGCTGCAGGGAGGACTCTGTACATCATGGTCTGTCTCATTCCAGCCACAGCAGGTTGCAGCTGGCTCCAGTAAATCCACCAAAGACACAACTGAGTCTGTCATGTCATGCCCTTACAAAAACATGTGCAAAAAGGGTTAGAGGACAGACATAAAAAGAACGAAATGAGTGAGAGAGACCAGAGGGAATACCAAAGCCAAGCAGGAAGGGGAAGAACACTATGCTGAAGAAGATCTCCACATTACAAGCCACGGAAGACTTGTACTCCCTGTGCCCAAGATGTAGTTGGGTATTTCTGAGGGAGCCGCAGAATATAGAGGGGCCACACTGGAGCAGAGGAAGTGTGAGGAGAAAGAAGAGGCAGAGGGGAACTACAGTGTAGAGGCTTTAAATCCTACCTACTATATCCCCCTGGACCACTTAAGTGAAGACAATGGTGTGTTGGACTGAAGGGTTAATGATCAGCTTCAGAAAAGGGTGAAGGAAAGGGGTTGTTTTAAGGTTTTTCTCTCTGTTTCCCACCAGGCAAATTAGTAATTACTTATTTATTTTAATTGGCAGTAATTTTAGCTAATTTTCCCCAAGATGAGTTTATTCTGCTAGCAGCTATGTCCCTGTCTGATGAGAAAGCCAGAGAAAGTGCCCCACTGGACCTGCTGTTTGCAAACAGAGAAGCACTAGGGGGTGATGTAGTGGACAGAAGCTGTCTTTGGCACAGGAGTCATGAAATTACAGTTTTCAATTCTGGAAAAGTAATGGTGGGATCAGCAGAACTGCTACTTTGGACTTCCAGAAGGAAGACTTTGACTTGTTTAGGGGACTGGTAGAGAAAGTCTCTTGAAAGGCAGTCCTGAAGGGCAAAGGAGTCCAGGAAGTCTAGACACATTTTAAGAACAACCCGAAAGAGGATGTGGGGAACTACTAGCCTGTTATTCTGACCTCAGAGCCAGGAAAGGTTATGGAATAAGTAATCTTCAGTGCAGCATGGGTTAACCAGGTGGTCAGGCCCAGCCAGTATGGGTGTATGAAAGGCAGATGCTGCCTGACCAACCTGATCTCCTTTTATGATGTGCATCTGCCTAGTGGATGAGGAAGAGGCTGTGGATGTTGTTTACCTGGACTTTAGTAAAGCTATTGACACAACTTTCCACAGCATTCTTTTGGAAAAGCTGGCAACCCATGGCTTAGATGGGTGTGTTTTTCACTGGGAAAAATCTGGCTGGAAAAGGGGGCCCAGAGAGTGGTGGAATTACATTCAATTGGTGGCTGGTCAAACTGGTGTTCCCTGGGGCTCAGTGTTGGGGCCGATCCTGTTTAATACCTTTATTGATGGTTTGGGTGAGGAAATCAAGTGCACCCTCAGCAGGTTCACAGATGACACCAAGATGGGGAAGACTGTTGATCTGCTGGAGTCTAGGAAGGGTCTTCAAAGGGTCCTGCACAGGCTGGATTTTTAGATCAAGGTCAATTGTAAAAGCTTCAACAATGTAAAATGTGGGGTCCTGTACTTCAGTCACAACAACCCTATCCAGCGCTGCAAGCTTGTGGAAATGTTGCTGGAAAACTGCCCAGTGGAAAAGGACCTGGCGTTGCTGGTCAACAGCTGTCTGAGTGTGAGCGAGTAGTGTTTCCAGATGGCCAGTTGTATCCTGGCTTGTATCAGAAATAATGTGACCAGCAGGACCAGAGAAGGGATAATCCCCTGTATTCACCACTGGAGAGGCTGCACTTTTAGTTTTGATCTCGTCAGGACAAGAAAAATGGTGAGGTACTGGAGGGTGTCCAGAGAAGGGCAACGAATCTAGTGAAGGATCTGGAACATAAGTGTTATGAGAAGCATCTGAGAGAGCTGGAAGGTTTCAGCAAAGAGAAAGAAGGCGGCTCAGGGGAGACCTTATTGATCTCTACAAGTACCAGAAAAGAGGTAGTGAATTGGGAGTCAGTCTCTCCTCCCAGTCAATCAATGAGAACTACATGGGAAACAACCTCAAGCTGTGCCAAGGGAGATTCAAGTTGGATATTAGGAAAAATTTCTTCACAAAAAGAGCAGTGAACAGACTCCTTAGGGGAGTGGTAAAGTCACTATACATGGAAGTGTTCAAAAAACAAGTAGGAGTCACACTTAGTGCCATGATTTAGTGGATGTGGTAGTATTCAATCAAACATTGGACTCAATGATTTTGAAGGTCTTTTCCAACCTTGATGATTTTATGAGTCATCAAAATCTGAGATTTTAATCGGTGTTGTGTTCAGAAAGCTCTCTTCCATATTAGAATAAAACTCAAATCTTTTAATTTTATTTATGAGCAACAAAGAAATCAAATTATTAAACATTTTTGCATTAGGATCCTTCATGAAAAAATAACTACATAGACATACCCTCCTGCCAAGACAAGATTTAATCATCTTGGATTTTTTTTTTTTTCTTTTCCTGGGTTTGGTCCACATTTTTAATATTTATCTCAAATATATTTCCCAGTTAAAAAAATCATTAAAATTAACATGTTTCCATCTGACATTCCTTGTGAATAGTGGGTCATTTTATTCCATTTTACAGTTTAATAAGTGAGAAAAACTGTGCATCACACACATTCAATGCAAAAAAACTCAAAATCAAAACCACTAAACTGAACAAAAACCCCAGAATTTTTATTTCTTCCAATGTCAGTGAGTTTTGATCTTGTTCATGGACCAGTGGTACTATTTGGATTTATCTTTATGAAATATACATTCATTTATTTTTATTCTCTCCTACTTGATATTAAAATTCCCTGAAAATATCAGCCAAATTACTTTGGAAGACAAATGCAACTTTAAAAATTTCTTCTGAAAACACAAATGTCATTGCCTATGTAATTTTTTAAAAATTCCCTTTTACTAAACACCTGTAATATGTCATGACTGCAACAAACTTCTGTATTTTTCTTCTGAGTTCTAATATAATTTCATTTATAATATAATATCATTTAATATCATATCTAGTTATATTATCTATATAATCTAATTAATATAATCTAATATCATATAGTATCATTTAATAAAAGAGACTTTTTTTCATATTCTTGGTTCATGACTTACCCATGAATACAATCTATTCAGTGCTCAGTCTTCTCAATATCCTTCTGTTATTCCCCCCCCTACTCACACATTTGTGAAAATAAGAAAAAAGAGTTCTAATTAGAGAACAGGACCGATGCAATAATTAGAGAATAATTTTAAAGAACTTAACTTCATGTAAGACATGAAAGCTGATTTCGACCTTGGAAATGAGTGTCATCTCCAAAAAACCTATCTTGTATTAGTTTCAAAAGTATTAAAAGCAAAGTCAATGCTACTAGGACAGTCAGAATTAAATACAACTCTCAGATTAGCACCAATACCTAAGGTTGAAAAGATCTGAGCTAAAAAGGGCTTCAAAGATGAAAAATTGATAATGTTCTGCCAAACAAAGGATAAAAGAGAATTTAGGGATCAGAGAAAACAGGTAAATGAAGTCCTTCCCTTTGCCATTATCAGTCCCAAAAAGCAAAACATAACTGAAAAAATAAAAGTAAACTAAAATTACTCAGGTTATCATTAATATAAGAATACCTGATCAAATAGAAAGTCTTTTCCTGAGGCATAAAAGTTGTCAAATGTACTTTTACAAGTTTTGTATATTCTGCAGGTGGGCAGCAATCCAACAACCAGGAGTCCTAGATAGAACATTATCATGCAGATAGGATAATAAGAAAGAGGTGGCAACAGAAGTTAAAAGGTTTGTTAGGTTTCGGGATTTTTTAAACACAAATTTACCAGAAATTATCTTGTACCTTTATACTTTTTATGTCAAACTCATCAGTGGATGCCAGCAAGATGATAATGTAACAGAAAGAAAGAAATTAAATTTCTCAACAAAATTGCTAATCATTTATATACTTGTCCGAAAGCTTTAGTTGTTATGTCCAAACTAATATATGTGAAAGAAGGTTGCATACCATTGAAAATGTTATTTTTATTTCTAAATAATGTAAGATTGTGTAGTATCTTTATTACAGTCACCAATACAGCAAAAAATCTGATTTGTACATCATTGCCTTTCTGCAAATAAAATACCCAAAAAAGCATAATACTTTGTAGTTCCAGTACTTAAGGAAGTAGTGAAGTCTAGCAAGAATAACAGGTTAAAATTCATCATCAGCTCTTTCCTGGCTGCGAATGTCTCTGTTTCTGATGTCAAAAGTGAAGGCTTGAGATCCATTTAATCAAAACAATTAAGCTTATCTCTAATTCTAATATCAGTCATCAAAGAATCTTAATGATACTGTTTAAATGCTTTAATTTTTTTATCTTTATTCATAGTTTGGTTTATATTGTCATGTAAAACTAAAGTTCTGGAACTCCTTGGTTTCATGAATAAGTAGCTAATTAATTTGGGTTAGAGATGGAGAATTATCTCCTCCAAAATGCCAGACCTTAGAATTTTATATTTAATTTTCTCTTAGGAAGGAAAAAAAATAAATTGCTGGAGTGTGAAGCCAAGTCTAATCCAGCACAGCTTTGAGTAATCCCTGAACCCTTTGTTTAAACTAAAGTAAAAATTTCAGGGATGGGTGAGAAAACAAAATAAATGAAAACTAACATTCATCAGCCGAGTTGTGAATGCAAAGTACACTACAAATCTTTTTAATTGGATGTGCAGAAAAGTGATTCAAAAGCTAACGTTGATAATAAATGCTTTGTATGGTAGATAGTAATTTCAAGAGGAAAAACTCTTTAGACCAATAGCTACTGTCCCAGTGTTCAAACTCTCTTTTGTATTAAAAAGGGAATTTAGTGGCAATTAATATAGCCACTTTTTATTGAAAATAAAACTTACAGTGCAGATGTGAGCTGCTTTTCTCCAGAATGTGGTATCTGTTGCTATAAATTGAGTATGAATTTAGTGCTTGAAATTCCTAAAATGTTCCTTTTCAGACCTAAATATGAATTTATGTATAGTCAAATAATTAATTCAAGTGAATAATTAAAATATCTTCATCCAAATCTTCCTATGTAATAGGAATGATTTTTTGAATATCTTAATGCGTAAGAGCTCACCAGCTCCTTGTTTCTTCATTTATACTTCACTGCCTTACCATGTAGTTACACAGATATACGTACACATTTACCTCCCAAATTTCCTAGCTTTCAAACTTTCGATTTTACTGAAGCACAAGGAAACAGCATTTGAATGTGTAAGTTATTTTGTTAGCTTGATCCTTTTGAAGTGAGTTTGCCAGAAAAGCTTTCTTTTAAAGGTATAATGACAGGAATTGACCATGAGGGACTAGCAAACTATACTGTTAAGTATTTTTAGGCGAATTTAAATATTTTCACTGAATTTCACTTGGACATGGATGAAAAAGGAGTTGGGTAACAACTTTTGATTTTACTAAGCTTATTTGATTAGAAATACCTTGTGATCAGACTGCAGTACCTAAACATGATGAAACAAGAAAAATAGAGAAAATAAACAGAGAAATAATCGCTATGTAACAAGAACAACAGCTGGAAGCTGAAAACCAGGTAAGAAGCCGAGTCAGTACAGCTGATATGGATTGACATTTCTGAAGATCCATCCTTGTAATTTTGGTTGTTATGATTCTATATGTGTTCCATGTTTAGGCTCTACTGAACCTTCTATCTATAGTTTTATCGTAATGGATAGCTAGTTTTATCCTGAGTATGTCATATATGATCTTCAGTTCATAGCAGTGGTTTTAGAATGAACACCATTTCTGTAGCTCAAAGTCATTTTAATAAAAAAGAATAATATAGAAACTCAGTCCAAAACCTTGTTAAGTCTTTTAAACACTTAAATAGCTGAGTGAGACAGCGAGACTAAAAAACAAAAGCAAAACCCAAAACCAAATAGATCCAACAAATCAAAACAGAAAACCACTCCAGAGATCAAAGACCTCAATATTCTTTTAAAATACATTTCTGAGAAATGTAAACACATTAAGCTCTTTGGTTTTTCCTGAAAATACAAGTGTTGCAATACTGCATAAGGGACATAAACAATCCAAATGGAAAACCAAGGAGCTAGCCAGTTCTGAAACTACAGTAGAAAAAGATCAAATTTGAGAGAAGGTGAATCATAATCCCTCTAAGTATCAAAAAATGTATTTGATCTAGAAGGTTCTCCAAATGCTTTCTATTATATCCATCTTCATATTGAATAGTTCGTCTAAAACAATTTTCCTGAATGTTAGGGTTAGAAAAGATGTTTAAGATCTTTGAGTCCAGCCATTAACTCAGCACTGCCAAGTCTGCTACTAACCGTATCCATGAGTGCCACATCTACACATCTTTTAAATACCTCCTTTATATTATTTCCTCCATTTTTTAGGAGAAGACAGTTTTGTCTCTGCTGTAGTATGCAGCCAGGTCATATGGATTAATACTTTGTCACAAAACATCACAATTGGCCAGTGCTAACCAAGGAGAAGAGCTAGGGTGCAAAGTACTGATGTACAAGAGTGTATATTTATTCATTCACATTAAGTGTCTCAGCAGTATTGAAGCATCCTGAATGTGATTTTACATAAGGTTCAAATAAGCTTCGAAGGTTCGCGAAGAGTGATTTGATTAATCAGTAACCCCACATTACCAATGACAAGTTATAGTAAAATGTGAAAGTAACTACTTTTTTTTCAGAATTCTCACCACTTGTCCTGTGATCCAGGTGTCCCAGGAGATGGACTTTCCATAGTTACTTACCTGTGATACCTATGATTGAGCCCTCCACCAAAGAAAAATGTTTTAGAGGGACTGGGATGCTGGTGTTATCTTGGCTGTTCATGGGTGTCCTTTATCCTTCACAGACAGCCCTACACTTCCAAGAAGAAAAGTCCTTATTTCATGGGCCAGGCTGTTATTTAGTACTTTTTGTTTAAGCATGAATATCTAAGTCTTCTAATATCTAAGTCTTCAGTAAATTCCACTAGCTCATTACCCTCCATTGCGCTCTAATACATTTTCATAATATAGAGATCAATTGATATAATGGATAGGGAAGCAATCTTCTTAATTTGCAACAATGGAAGTTGCTGTAATGTTTTTAATGTTACAATGTTTATAATCTGAAAATTTATTTCAAAGAAAGACTACTGTTCTTGACTGCTATCTCAAATGAAACTGCCCAAAACTCTAAGACTTTAGGTAGGACTCTGTCTGCTGCAGTTAGTACATATGGTTAGACAGCTTTCTGATCAAGGAAGCTCAAGAGGGGGTCTTTTGTTGCTCCTTGATTTACATAAGGAAATCTGCACCTCATTAGTAAAGATCACCTACTTGAAAACAAAACTTGCCAGATCTGGATACAGAATGATGAAAATTGTGCCAATGTATATGCATGATCATGCAATGTGCTTGAACTAATCAGTCATAGCTGCATATGAAATGGAACATGAAATAGCCTGGGCTTTGTTAACAGTATATGGTAAGTTATAATAGCATGAATAAAACAGTTTATGTAAATAAACATTTAATGAAAATAATTATAATTTAAATTACTGCAGTTTTGCAAAGATATATTCACTGGAAAGATGTTTAAGATATTAGCTGAACCAGCAATATATTTCTAGCATGTGTTTCTAGTTAAAGGAATACTTACTTTTACTGCATAAGGCAAAATTCTTGGTGAATTTTGCACTAAATGTAGCTTTTTGCAAACAAAGGATTCAATATAAATACTGTTTCTTTTTTCCAACCTCCTCCCAGCTATCAAAGAAAGGAGCACTGACTTTTACTCATAGACTACATGGGATATTTCTGTTCCATTTAATGCATTTGAAAAAATTCAGAACAATGTAGTCTGAACAAGTAAAGTGTAAACTCAAATGTCTATAGCCACTTTCAGAAAGTGTTCCTGCATTGGTTATATTGTTGTGCAAATTGCATTGACGCATGTCAGTCAAATCTGGTACAATACAATTTTCATATAGAAATACAATTTTACACTCTTATATGAACAGAAGTGTTTAAATTCTGCTTGTATAGGTAGAAATAATGTGCACAGAGAATTCTCACTCTGTAGAGCATTCATCTTACAAATTTTGAGCCAGCCCAGAGCTAGAGACAAAAATGAACAGGCCCATATATGTATCACATCCAACTTATTCGTAGCAGTTTTCACATCTCTAAAATGCAATTCATAGTAAAACACTTCTCAGTATTTGTAAAATTATCAAGAAAAGGCAGTGTATTTGCAGAGATCAGCAGACAAATTCAGGTCAATATAATTACTCCGGAATTGGCATATTTCTAAATTTTCCAAGGAGCATTTGTGCTGCATTCGGTGTCCCATCTTTTAGGTGGTTTTGAGGGTTATAGGGTTTTTTGCTTTGTTTTGATTTTTTATACCTTTTCTTTATAATGTTTTGGTGCTGTTTAGGTGCTATACACTGTTGTGTGATTGGTTTTCCAATTATAATGCTGTAATTTGCCTACACAGCATCAGGCATGCTAGCATCACGTGGGGTTCACCTTTCTCTATGAAGAAGGAGAGTCTTTGCTCAGAAACTACCAGGGCTTATTGGCAGAGATTAAAACTATGTGTGATGGGGAAGGGGGAAGATACCAGGTTTACCCCTGGCAAGCTCTGGGATGATACACAAAGGTTAGAGGGACAGGGTGCTGAAAGGGACCTCTGTTGGTGACTATGAGATGTACTAGCCAGCCTGGAATACACTTGCAGTCTTACAGACTCAAGCCAAAGACCCCTGTGGTAACAGAACACAACAGGGAAACAGTTTGACTGTAAAAAGTGCCAGCAAAACTTCTGACATATTGTGTCACTTCAACTCCAGACATAAGGAGAGCAGACTTCAGGTTGCTCAGGGAACTAGTGAGTAAAGTCCCCTGGGAAAATATTTCTCTGGAGTCCATCAGTGCTGGTCACTTTTTAAATCACCTCCTAAGGCACGGAAGCAGACAATTCCAGAATGTTAAAAATAAGCAGACAAGGCAGAAGGCCAGCATGATTGAATAGGAATCTTCACTTTGAAATAAGATAAAAAGGAAGGTATATGATAAGGTCAGGTGGCATGGGAAGAATACTGAGGGACCCTGCAAGAAAGATGGAGAAGGATTTTTTACAAGGGATAGGACAACGGTGAATGGCTTCAAACTGAAAGAGAGTAGGTTTGGATCAGATGTTGGGAAGAAATTCTTTCCTATGGGAGTGGTGAAGCACTGGAAGAAGTTACCCAGAGAAGTTGTGGATGTCCCTTCCCTGGAAGTACTCAAGACCAGGATGGGTGGAGCTAGGAGTAACCTGGTCTAATAGAAGGTGTTTCTGAGCACTACAGGGCATTTAGAACTAGATGATCTTTAAGGTCCCTTCCAGTCCAGGCAATCCTATAATTCTATGATTCTATGAATTTTCACTTTAACCAAAATTCTGCTTTCTTTGTTCTTGCAGTCTTAGTTTTTATAATGTTGCTGTGTTTTCCATAATGCTAAGGTTGTAATTATTTTTACTATTTTTAAATCAGAGTCTGAAAATTTTTCTGGTTTAGGAAGTAACAAAAACCAGCTTGAAAGATACTCCACTTTTAGCATGGTAAGAGAAGTATTTGAACAAAAGGGGTTTGGTGGGTTTTTTTTTTTGGTTTCGAGCTTTTCCCCCCCATTTTCCTTATGGTGATGACATGTTTCCTTTTCCTTTTCCTTAAAATATAGTCAAAGCACTAAAGGTGCTTAAGGTCAGTATTCCTTGTTTAATACTTGTTGCATATGTGTCATTTATGTCGTTTATGTAAGAGGTCTTGATGGTCTAGTGCATTAGACAACTGTTAATGTACACTTTCAATCTTTCTGTACTATTCAGTACAGATGAAATCTTTACATAAAATCATAGCCAAATAACTTTTCTATTGAGGGACAATTTGTAGTAACAAGTATTATACTGTGATGCTAGGCATACTCATCTGTGAACAGCAGTGAACTAGAATCATCTACACTAGCTGTGTGACTGCTCATATCAAATTTTTCATGTGAAGAAACACTCTAGTCACAATGAAGGACCACAGCAGAATCTTAAATTTGGTTTAACATTGACTTCTGCAATGTCTGACAATCTGCTGCATCAAAACAATGCATGATATCAGATTTCAAGCCTTCTAATTTTTATGTGCCAAGTTTGGTTCCCTCCTCAAAGGCTTACCAAGTCAAAAATTACATCACTGTACCTTTCTTTTCATTTATGCCTATGTCCTCAGTTTTCACATAAGAAATATGAATGACAGAACAGGTGGTTCAGTGTGTGAACTCCTGTGTCAATTTACTATTGTCAATAGCATTTCTAGACCTGGTTTGCTGACTTCGGCCTGACACAGAAAAAGTGGTTTTGCAAGGGACACATGACCTCTCTTCTCAAAGAGCCACCATCCCTCTTTTCTCTTGAAAGTCAAAATTAGCATAATCATTTTTATGTTTCTGAAAACTTACCAAGTACACAGTATTTAATGTCAACAACTGTATAACTACCACTCTATGATGATTACTGTTTTTCATTCTTCACAAGTTGCAACTTTTACTCTGTACATGAGTCTTTGTTTCATTTGGTCTTCCAAATGGATCAAAAAAATTGGTCTATCATTTGCAGTTAAATGTAATAATCATCTCTCTGGAAGGCTGAGGCAATTTGTAGAATGAAATGTCTCAGGCTTGTTAGTTCTAACAAGAGAAAATGAATCAGGACAGATTTCTTTCCATACTTCTCTTTTAGATCCTGCATAAAGCCTTAGATTTAATATTGTTCTTATTTGGAAACATGTAAAGTTAACAGTTGCCTGGACTGTTCGGAAAATATATTTTTATGGTAAATACAGATAATCACATAAACTGCAGCATTTTATAACAAGATTAAATCTATTGCCTCTCTCTTTAGGCCTTACAGAAATTTTGTTTGAGATGTTTCATTAGTTGAGCTCTAACAGCTCTGCAAGACACTCAGATTTCTAAAACTACAGAAATAATCAGGAATGCATAAAGAAAGGGTTTACTCTGTTTTGTTTGTAAGAAACAAGAGCATACCATCAATTAAGATGGTACAAATGAAAATTGTAAAAGTTGCATGTTAATTACTACTGACATACTGCAGGCTTACACTTTCCTGTAAAATACATGCTGAGGCAAATGGTTTGTTTTGTTCTTCTAAATAAGCAATTGCCAACATGCTCCTTCTTCTACCTGACAAACCACATGTATTATTTTCACTTTTATAGTTATTTAATCTAGTTTTCAATTAGATACCTTGATTATGATGATAAAATTTTATAAAAGCCCCAATCAACCTCACAATATTTGCCTTCACCCTTTTAAAAATGTCTTTGAAATTTCATTATTGTATGAATGTAGCAAGATTTTTAATGAGTGAAATGGTTGAAATTGAAGAAAACTAAGATACTATGAGGCATCTCAAACCTCGCACTCTAGTGAATGAGAAACAGATTGAGGTGCATTTCCACCATCACAGTCCTCAGTCTAATAGTACTGCTAATTTATTATCTCATTTGGGCTAGTCTTAATAGTAACTCAGATATTGATGAACTTGCTTTCATTTTTCTATTCCTTAGTTGCAATTTGGTGTATATTGAGGGCAGATTGAATGTAAGTCAGCTGAGCCCTGGCAGCCAGGAGGGTGTCCCGGAGTGCATCAGGCATAGTATCACCAGCTGGGCAAGGGACAGGATTGTCCCACTTTACACTGCACTTGAGTGGCCTCACCTCGAGTCCTGTGATTAGGAGGAGGAGCCTGAATATACGAAAGATATAAAGCTACTAAAGTGTGTCCAGAGAATGGTGACCAAGGTGGTGACAAGTCTTGAGGGCTAAACTTTATGAGGAGATGCTTAAGGTCACTTGGTCCATTCATCTTGAAGCAGAGAAGGCTGTGGGATGATCTTATCACAGTCTACACCTTCCTCAGTGTACGATTCTGCAGTTAATTGGGTTATTATTTCTTTCCCACTCTACACAGGTATCTTGTTTTAAATTTTATTACATAAGTCCTAAAGGGAATTCTTCATTATTTTGTTTGTGTCATCATAATGTATTCATGCAGTTTGAGAGTACTGGCAAAACTTCTTGTCTCTTTTTAGAGTTACTGGAAACAAAATTATTACTGTGAAAGTTGTGAATATGGCTGCCACTTTTTCACTACACTGAGTCCAAGGTAAGTTGTTTTCCCCCAGTCCTAAGCAGATGGCTATTCACTAAAAATGCATATTACTCAAACTTGCTATGTAAATCCAGAAGAGACAACCTAAGAAAAAAGTTAAAAAGAAGATTATATGTGCTGATATTTGTAGATAAGAATATGAAATTGGAGATTTTTGTTTATTTGGCTTCAACAAGGTTTTATTAATAAGAGCACTTTCCTGTATAGTGCCTTTCAAATAGGAGGATTCCAACACCAATGTTCAGACTAATTGTCAAACAGGAAGTAACACTGTAGGTATTCTCTATAGCCTGATCACACAACTAGTGATATGCAGTGGTAAAGAGGTGGAAGGTGCATGATCCTTTCCTCAAATCAGTTCATTCCTTACTCACAGTAAGAACAAGACTTCCTCTTCCTCCTGGCTTTTTTCATGCTGTCTGCCTTTTCACAGAAATTCTCTATCTTCTGCTGTACTCCACTATTTCTCAATAATCTTGCTCTTCAAATCTGTCCTAATTTCAGTGTTCTCCATGTTCCAAGAAGCAGGTGTGATGTATAAAATTTATCTAAAGAGAAAAACTCAATGTTGCTACGGAATGAAAGTATTTAACAATTTTAATATCAAGATAGAGAATGTATTGATTTCTTCTTTATTTCTTTCTAGTATGTTAATGACATTTTTCTATTTTTGGAACTTGCTGGAGTACTGTGGACATGCCTAGGTGCTACATAGTAAGAAAAAATGAAAATTTTGGAAAAAAAATTTATTGACAATGAAAAAAAAAGTTTTTCAAACAAGATTCATCTTGTACTGTTTTGAGTAGGAAAAAAGAATTTAGAGGAGTTTAATAGTATTTTGTGCTTTAGAACTTTATCAATTTTTCTCCTTACTCTATATAAATAAGCATGAGCTTATCATGTTAAACTGGAAGAAATACAACTGAATTCAAATGTTTCAACAAATATTCAAACAAAAAGATAGCTAAAGCTCTATCTTTTTAAAACAAGCACCTATCCCTTCAGGTTACTGATGGATTTGCTTCTGCTTTTGAAGGGGAAAGGAGAAGCATGCCTTCATGGGGCTCATTCCAGCAAGGAAAGGTACAGCTTTAAAATTGCAGAGTAGATTTTTCACAGTCATGTAAGTATACTTCCTATATATTCAAACTATTAAATCCTCTTTGGTGAGAAAACAAACTTAAGGACATATTGGGGTGGAAAGTAGGAGGAATAGCCAGACTGACCATTAAGGATTAGATGAATTCCAGAATTGCTTCCTACCTGCTTAAATTATTCTATGCTCCTCAAGTAAGGTAAGATTTCTTTTACCTCTAAACAAATTTTAAATTATTCAAAATACAGTACCATTCCAACACCAAGGAAAATAGTGACAGAAGGATCTGTACTTTAGCTAGTATACCTACTTATGGCTCAAAAAATGTAATTCCTCTGAGAATTGTTTGGTAATATTATAGGCCATTTATGGCTTTGGTTCCTCTACAGCATAATAGTCCTTTCATGGGAAGAAAAAAAACCTCTTTTTATTGCTTCACTCCAGTGTCTCATATTTCTTTTTTCTATTCATTTTAAAACCCCTTTTTGGGCTATATACAAGTCTCAGGTGAATTGTTTGGCCTTCTAAAAAAGCAATCTTTCTTCTGATTCAGTTTTGTGTGCTTACTCTCTATGAAAATCTTAACACTCTTTTCCTATTCAGTTTACGCTTACGTAAAATTGTTCAAAATGTTTTCCTGCTCGGTTTAAGCTTCATAAAGACATAGTCTTTCAATTATGTTTATTGCATATTCAACATGGGATCATTCAAGGACCTTCCCATCTTTCTCAAACTGTGGGACCCTGCACAGCACACAGGACTTAGGGTGAGGCATCCAGCAGGATGATCCCGATCACAGCTGGTGCTGCTGTGTCTGATGCAGCCGGGATGGGGTTTGCCCTCCTGGCTGCCCGGGCACAGCTGCTGCCTCACACTGAGCTGCTGCCCACCAGCACCCCCAGATCCCTCTCTGCAGGGCTGCTCTCCACACACTCCTCTCCCAGCTTATACTTGTGCCTGGTGTTACTCCCAGTCCCAGGAGCAAAATCAGGCACATATTGAATTTCATGACACTGATAATTGCCCAGTGCTACAGTATATCCAGATGCCTCTGCAAAACCGAGAGATAGAAGGCATTTTCAACAGCACCTCTCAATTTGGACAATTCAGCATACTTGCTAATGGTGCATTCAACTCCTGCATCCAGATCATTGATAAACATGTTGAACAGAACTGTCCCAAAAACAGAGCCTTGATGAACACTGCTGGTGACTGCTCACCAGGCAGATGTAGCCCCACACACTACAACCCCTCCAGTTCTGACATTCAGCCAGTTCTTCAACCAGCACACTATGCACCTGATCATCAGAACAGCTTATACAGAAGGGTGCTGTGAGGGATGGCATCAAGAACAGTACTGAAACCAAGAAGAGCTGCAAAGACTGTGTTCTCTTCACCTACTACATGAGAGACCTTATTGTAGAAGGATATCAAATTATTTAGGCAGGAACTTCCCATTGTTGAACCCAGACTGTCTGTGCCTGGAGATTGCATTGTTCTTGAAATGCCTTTCAGTAGTTTCCATCACGAACTTCTCCATCATTTCTCCAGGTACTGAGGTCAGGTCTGTAGTTTCCTGAGTCCTCCTTCATGTCCCTCTTGTAAATTGAATAACACTGGCCAGATTTCATTCAGCAAGGCCTTCTCCCAGCATCCCCAGACCTTTGGTAAATGACCATCGGGTTCCTGCTATAACATCTATCAGATCTGGCAGTACTCCAGGATGAATCTCACCAGACCCCATGAACTTATGAATCGATAAAACTTGTCCCTAACCATTTCAGTGTCCACAATGGAAAGTCACTGCTTCCACAGTTGTGGACTTCCAACTCAGAGGAGTGGGCAGGTCAAGGTCTATCAGTATTATTTAAGAATGACAAAAGAAAGTAAATTTTCTTTTCTTTAGAAAGACACTAAATGCCTCCACTTTTCTTGCATTCATTTTTGTCAAGTGACCATCTTCATCAGGTATCAGTTCTATAGTCTCCTTAGACCTTCTCTTGCTGTTAAATAATTTCAAAGAACCTTTCAAGGAGCTCTCTCAAAATATGGGTCAGCAAGGAAGCTTGCTATTTGTTTGTCTTGGTTTGCTTTCAAATTAAATTTATGAAGCCAAAAAATGCATGTTTGCTGGACTGCTTGGGTCTGTCAGAGGAAATGTGGCAAAAGTTACAAAAGCAATTCAGTTTGATTCTGTCATCATTAATAGTTGGCTGGGGTTAACACGATCTTTTCCACAAATGTGAGAATGGAATGGCACAGTGTGGGTTGTGCATAACCCCAAACCCAGAGGGAAATAAAAACAGAGAAAAACCCATCAAAAAGGAGATATTGTTTTGGGTTAGATTGCATGAGAGTGAATATGAATTCTTCCTGAGCCTCAGGAATATGGTATTAATCCCCTGAGTGAGGCTGTTTTCGTGCATCGTGGAGTTTGCAGAAACATCCCATACCTTGCAGTCAAGCCCTCTCCCAGGACAGATCTCTGTCCCGCTGTGCAGCCCCAGAGTGGTGGTGTCTGGCTTGCCCTCACTTCTTTGTACCTGCTCACAGGACCTCATTCTGTTCTGCCTTTCCACCCATTCCAGCTGCATGCCTGGGGCCATCTGGGACCATCTCTGGCTTTGGCATGGGGGCCTGGGTCTTTGTGTCTTGGCAGCAACTCCTGGTGCCAAACCCAGCTGCTGCCCTCTGTCCCTCTGCTCCTTTTGCATGGTCAGCTTGGCTGCAGAAGGGGACCTGTGTCAGAGGAAGGTGAGGAGCCCTGGGGAGAACAGAGGAGGAGAGTTTTACTGTGGGGTTCGCTCAGAGTATTTCAGGTCTTCACTGGAAGAAAAAGTGAGATCTACTGAGTGTGAATACTCTGCAAAACATGCAAGCTTAGTGGATGATCGAATAATTTTTTTTCTGAAAACAGTTCTTAATAAAGCCATTTTTTAATCTATGAAAGTGTTTTTAGAGTTGAAATTAAGAATGATATCTGCTCAGTGTCTAGAATACAAGTACATGCCTGGTATGAGGCATGCCGGTTTAAAGCTGTCATCAATGGAAATAAAGTCTTGCACAAAGCTACTTTGCACAGAAATGAGTGAATGGAACAATTATTTTGGCTTTGTAGACTATAATATTTCTCATTTTGTATCATATGTCATTCTATACTACAAAGATTCAGACACACTTAGCTGTCCTTTCCTAAATTATGGTACAGGATTAAATTGCAAATTCTAGGCTTTATCTTGTCTATTCCACATTTTGTTTCTCTGAAACAACTTTCCTGTCATTTCATATCCAAGGAAAACCGTCTCTATATGAATTAATTCCTTAGACTTCCCTACAACACATAGTACATATGTTTTAGAGATAAAATTAATCCTTTAAGGAAAATGTTAGTTTCCTACTCTATGAAAATTTTTCTAAGCATCCTCTGTTTGAAGTGCTTCACACTTTGCAATTGTTCCCATATCCCTTAAAAATACACAATACTACCATACAGAAGTATAACTTGGTCATGAAAATGAAAACAAAATGAAGCAAAATTAAAATCTAATGTTTCCATTTTCACAAATTATTACGAAAAATAATTTATTATGAAAATTGTATTTTCTACACCTATTTTAGAGTGTATGGGGAGGAGTATTCTTGGGATTACAGGCTGAAACATGCTTAGTGAAAAAGGACCTAGGGGTGCAGGTTGACAGCCAGCTCAATAGGAACCAGCAGTGCGCTCAGGTGGCCAAAAAGGCCAACAGCATTCTGACTAGGATCAGGAACATCAGGAAAATCAGTGTGGCCAGCAGGAGTAGTGAAGGAATCATCCTCCTGTACTTGGCAGTGGTGAATTTGTACCTCAAATCCCATGTCCAGAACTGGGGCCCACAATTCAGGAAGGACATTGAAGTGCTGGAGCATGTTCAGAGAAGGGTAATAGAGCTGTTGAAGGGTCTGGAGCACAAGAAGAGAAGCTATGGAGAGAAGCTCAGGGAGCTGGGTGTGTTTAGCCTGGAGAAAAGGAAGCTCAGGGGGACCTTATGACTCTTCCTGAAAGGAAGGTACAGGGCCAGGTGGAGGTCAGTCTTTTCTGCCAGGCAACAAGTGACAGGACAAAAGGAAATGGCCTCAATTTCTTCCAGGAAAGGTTTAGATGCACTATTAAGACTTCTTCGCCGTAAGGCTGGTCAGGCAATAAGGTGCTTAGGGAAATTTATGAAGGTCTGTGTTTTTGGCACTGGGGAATGTGGTTTAGTGGCAACATGTCCATGCTGCTTTAACAGTTGGACTCATCAATACTGAAGGTAATAATTCCATGATTCTATGGTTCTATGGGATATTGATGCCATGATGATTTTTTGCCTTTTATGTACCTTTTATATGCCTTTCATATAGCTTTTATGTGTCCTCAGTGCTCTTAGCATGAATACTTATAACTCCTTTAGCCTGATAATTTACATAGTCCTAATACTCTGTTAAGCCAGAAGACCAAACATCCTAGAGGCCTTGCAGTTGGGGCCAGAAAGCCCTATGCTATCCTGCTAAACCAAGGTCTTCTCTAGAACACATCCTGTAAACTCCCATCCAGGAGGAAAGTCCTTGGGATAGGGGGATATCACGCTGTCCATTCAAGCCTCTCATTGGGGAATCTTTGTAGATATGCTAGTTTGCAAGGCCTATAAATTGCATATGCGATATATCCTGTGTGTGCATTTTGGCGTATTCCACCTTGGCAAAGTGGTGCACCATAAGGATCCTTATTAAATACCAAGGTGAAAACCCTTTTTCCTTTAACTGTGCCTGGCTCATAATTTTTAAGAGCTTAAGGCATCAATATCACACAGATTTTGAAAGGGAAAATTAGATGGCTTGAGTGTATGGACACTGTTTACTGAATTTCAAAAAAGATTTATTATAAAGGTTGTCAGCAAACCATTTTCCCTGGGCAACGTATTTTAATGATTCACTGCTTACCTAATCTTTTGAGGTAAAAAATCTGTTCTCAGAAAGCAACCTTTATCCTAAATGGAGACTACAGAATGTCAGTAATGGCTCATGTAGAAATTATTCTGGAACATGCTTCACTGTCTTAAGTGCTGCTCCCCGTTGTGTCTTAACCCCTGCCTGTGCTGAATATTCATATTCAGCTATTCAACAGATTGGTAGCTGAATTAGAGTGACTATTTCTGACTCTAGTTACTCGTATTTAGTTCTCTCACTACTTCCTGTTTCCAATGCTAAATTAATGGATAGCTTTAAGTAAATATTAGGCTACCTGATCCAACCTCTAGGTCTTGTTTCTGAAAACTAATAGTATTTCAGTTCTGCAGTATTTAACTGGTGTTCATTAAGTGTTTCCACGAGGATGTAATAAAATTTATTGCAAAATATATAACAAAACTTCATAATTTTTCCTGTGTGAAATTATCTTTTGGAGAACAGAGCTTTATTAAAGCCCTTCAGATGTTTGAGAGATACCCATCAGAAGCTGAATGATCTGTAAAAGATCATTTTTGATCTTTTGTCAAAGTTGAATTTCAATCCTTGGGACAAATTAAGGAATATTTTTAGTATATATTCAAAATTGGATTTAAGGTTCTGATGTCTCCCATTGAAAGGTTTTTAGAGCTAAGTGAGGAAGGAATGGAAAAGTTTAAAATATCACAGGAATCCATCCCATACAGGAATCAATCCCATGCTGCTTGAGTATACTGACATGGAAACCTAATGAAATTCTCAGGCATTCTAAAATACATCAATTTCTAATTTCAGTTATTTAATCCATGAAGTCTTTTTTTTTTTTAATATTAAAAATGAATTAATAACTGCATATGCTGCTGTTGTAGTTCATTTTGCTTCTCGAACTGGAAATTTGCAATCACTTAATATGAAATTGCTTGAAGTAAAAATTCAGTTGCTATCATTGTAGTTGAAAGTTTCTTATAATTGCAAGTAAAAAAGTTGTTGGCAGGAAATAAATATTGAAAATCATATTTACTATTACATCTTATTAAATAACAGGAAACCAGCTTTCTGCATGTTAGTGTGTTTCCATAGAATAAAGGCAAACAGCAGAAACAATTCATATAGTATCAGGCAAGTAATATTCCTTCTCCACTTTGTGAGCCTTAAGGTCTAAAATTTCTTAACTTATTTGTTCTGTCAGATATTAGCTGTCCATTCTCAGCAAATACAATATCACTACAAGGTGGTTAATATTAAAACCATTAAACAGACTAAAAAATACCTATGATCAGTAATGAAGTTTTTACATTTTCACAACAAAATCTAGAATGTTGTTCTATAACAATTTGTTCAACTTGTTGAAGGACTCTGAGATAACACTCTGAAGTTCCAAAGCCATCATTCCTAAATAGCGCATTGCCCAGTATTAGTCTGTATTCTGAGCTGGTACATGTCTAATTGTCCTGGTTTCAGCTAGGGTAGAGTTAAATTCTTCTCAGTAACTGTTACAGTGCTGTGTATTGGATTTCAAATGTGCATGGTGTTGGTAACACACTTATATTTTCTACTTTCCTAAATCCTACTTATCCTAAGTCAAGGACATTTTTCCTTGTATCATGCCCTGCCAGTGAGGAGGTATGCAAAAAACCCCTGGGAGGGATCGTATCTGGGACAGATTACCCAAATGTACTAAAGGGATGTTCTACAATACAGAATATCATGCCCAGTATATTAAGTGAGGAGAGTTACCCAGAATGACATCCAACCAGGGTTCAGGAAGGAGGGGCCAGGCTTCAGTCAGCAGGTGGTGAGCAATTGCATTGTGCCTCACTTTTTGTGTTTTGTTTTCCTTTTTATTGTCATTATTATTGTATTTTACTCTATTTTCAATTATTAAACTTTTCCTATCTCAACATACGAGTTTCACTTCGATTCTCCCTCCCATTCCACCATGGTGAAGGGGAAGAGAGGTGGAGTTCAGTGAGTGGCTACATGGTGTTTCATCTGCAGCTGAGCCTAAAACCTCAATGGTCCTTTTTGGCATCCAGTGCAGAGCCCAAAGAGTTGATATAAGGACAGATCCAACTAGAGCATGTTAAAGGAAATTTGTTAAAAACATTCATTGTGTTGATTTAACGGTCATTAATTACAATGTGCACTTATTTGCTATCATGTTTGTTTTGTCTCTCTTATACCAGTAATACCTTACTTGCAGTTTGTGTTCTCTGTGGTATTTCCTAGGATGGGCTTATGATGTGATACTGCCTCTGGTCAGAACACCAGTCTGGTGTCTGTATTCAGGATTGCAGTCACCTCTTTATTTTGGAAGTTAATGATTAATACTCACATCTTTGGTTTTTTTCCTCTTCAGAGGAAATAACAAGAAATAAACACTAGCTTTTTTTAAGTGTTTTAGGTTTTTGGAGAAGTCATATTCTAGATTACAATCTGACTGTAGGCACTCTCAAGTGACCCAGAAGAAGAATGATTTCAAAGTGGAGCCTGATCAGTGACAAACCTTTGAAAAAATCAAGCAGCAGATAGTTCATATTGTAGTCCACAGGCCAGTTCAAATAGGACAAGATGTAAAAAATGTGCTTCATACTGCACCTGTGGAGAATGGCCCTGCCTGAAGCCTCTGGAAAAAAGCACCAGGGGAGACTCAATGTTGACCTCTAGGTTTTTGGATTGGGCATACTGAGAATCTGGAACATGTTATATTCTACCTGAAAAGGAGATACTGACAGCATATGAAGGTTCTTGATTCATTTTGGAGGTGATTGGTACTGAAGCATAACTCTTCCTGGCACCCTGGTTACCTGTGTTGGGTTGGATGTTCAATGGAAGGATATCCTCTACACATCATGCAACAAATACTATATGGAGAAAGTGGGTTGCAGTGAATGCACAACGAGTATGTATAGGAAATCCCAACTGTCCAGGATTCTTAGAAGTGATCATGGACTGGCCAGAAGACAAAGATTTTGGAATGTCACAAGAGGAGGAGGTATTTTGTGCCGAAGAGGTCACACTATGCAATAAATTACCAGAAAATGAGCAGTAATATGCCCTGTTTGCTGATGGATCCTACTGTTTTGTGGGAAAACCTCAGAGATGGTAAGCAGCTGTTTGGAGTCCCTTAGGACAAGATGCAGAAACGGCTGAAGGGCAAGGTGAATCAAGTCAGTTTGCAGAGGTGAAAGACATCCAGTCATCTTTAGACATTGCTGAATGAGAGAAATGGCCAATACTTTATATAGATTTATGGATGGTGGCAAATGTCCTATGGGGATGGTTGCAACCATGGAAGCAGAATAACTGGCAGCAAAGGGGTAAACCCATCTGGGCTGCTGCATTGTGACAAGGTACTGCTGCCCAGGTGGAGAACATGGTTAGCCAGGTACATCATGCAGATGCTCATGTACCCAAGCATCAGGCCACACAAAAGCATTGGAACTACCAGCAGGTGGATCAGTCTGCTAGGTTTGAAGTGTCTCAGGTGCATTTGGATTGCCAGCAAATTATTTCTAACTCAGTGGGCCCATGACACCTTGGAACGTCAGGGAAGAGATGCAACATATAGATGGGCTCATGATCGAGGGGTGGATTTAACTGTGACCCTATCACACAGGTTACAAATGAATGTGGAACATGCTCTGTGATCAATCAGGACAAGCGGGTCAAGCCTCTGTAGAATGAAGGATGATGGTTGAAATATAAGCCTGGTGGATTGACCATATCACACTCCCCCAAACCTGTGTGCAAGAGCCATGTGCTTACAATGGTGGACGCAACCACAGGAAGGCTGGAAACTTCCTGTTCCCCATGGCACCGCATGGAACACTGTCTTGGGCCTCGGAAAGCAAGACTTATGGTGACACAGTACTGCAGAAAGAATAGAATCAGATGATGGAAATCATTTCCGAAACTACCTTGTAGACACTTAGCCAAAGAACATGACATTGGGTGGATATATCCCATTCCCTATTGTGCACCAGCTTCTGGAAAGATCAAATGATGTAATAGATGGTAAAGACTCCACTGAGAGAAATGGCTGGTGGGACTTTCAAACACCAGGAGATACATTTAGCAAAGGCCACCTGGTTACTCAAAGGTCTGTCAATAAGGCTGGCTCTGAACTATCAAAATTTTTACATACTGTAGAAAGGGATAAAGTTCCCGTAATGCACATTAAAGTCATGCTAAGAAATAAGTCTGCCTCAGCAAAAGGGATTGCTTTTGTTCAAGGACCCAGGTGCACTTGTTGGGTAATGCAGAAGGATAGGGAAGTCCAGTGTGTGCCTCCAGGGAATTTGATTTTGAGTAAAAATAAGTAATAAGTTAAATTGTAATTTGTTAGATATTAACACAGTGTATTACCTCTTCTATGGTGTCTACATGTGTATCACCTCACTGAACACTTTGGGACATCAATCTTAACCAAAAACATTCTGGGGATCTGAACCTGACATCCTTCTTATCATTGCACTTGCACCAATGAAGAATGAATTTTGATAGAATTGAACAAGGGCAGAAATGATGGAATCAGAACTGACTCAAATATGCATCATGAAACAATCTGACAGCTGCGTGGTGTTTTATCTCCAGCTGGGCTCAAAACCATGACAGTAATCAATGCCAGAAATATAATATCTGAAAGAACAGGGAAAAAAGGATTGTATTATTATTTTTCCGCACTCACAGTAATGGAATTAGAAGGCAGCAGCACTGTAGCATTAGAGTTAAGGGAATATAGCTTTAGCTCAAACATAAGAAAATTATTTTCCTATCCCTTCATAAAAGAAACAAAAAGTTCTAGTGGCTTCACTTGCATCCATCTTTGTTTACTGCTGGTGGGGAAGAAACATTATTGACTGTCATTAAAAATACTTTGCATAACTGGATAGAATTGCAATACAATTGATTAAAAAAAATCCTCATTCTGAAGTCAAGAAATATATTGCTTTTACCAATAGAAAGCATGATTCTTACAGACAACCTTACTCATCAGCTATATAAAACCTGTGCTCAAACTGTTGAAAAACTGAATAACGTGCATACAAATATGTACATGACACTAATGTCTGATAGCTACTAAAGCTTGTAAATTTGACAAGTTTAGCAGAAGTAAAATGTTTTAGTTCTTAATAGAGAAAGAACTCATTCATTGAACTGTCTAAAGAATCAAAGGTAAAGTTTTTTTAACCAACAAAAGCTGCACAAAATTTTCAACCTCTGTGAACGAGATGCTGTGTTGTATGTTTTGAAAAGTCTGTTAACTAGTTCAGTATTTTACACTTTGAAATAATTTGCAGAAGATCTCCAGTAAGAACATGACAGCTAAATAAAATTAACTTATTTGAAAGTATCTTCTATATTGTTTTTGAACAGCTGTAAAGATTGTTTAGCAGTGAACTAGCTACAAAATAAATTTAATACTTTCCCCAATTTTTTTTTTTTTNATCTTTCCCCAATTTTTTTTTTTTTTTTTTTTGGTAGCAAATCACACTTTGTTCTGCTTATTAACATAAATTGCTTATAACAAGACTTTTCTTAAATAAAACTGTCTACTTTGTTTGGATACCTTTGCAAGTTACATAGCCAAACACATTTCTAGATGACCATACAAGAATTAATAGAGAAGTATTAGGATGAGTGAGCATTCATAAAAATTACGGTTTACAGGTGGGCCTAGAAACAAATGTTTGTTCTTGTAAGTGTTCACAGGAGACTGAAAATGGACTGATAATACTAAATTGCTTATATTCCTGTTGTCTTTTACCTATCATCACAACTCCTGTTTATATAAATTGGTAACTTACAGTAAATATTGGCTTGTTATTGACAAATAATTCAGATAGTTGCCAACTAATAAAACAGAAATAGAATGAGAACCTAACATGTAAGCAAAGGTATCTTGATTTCTTTTGAGTTTTTTTTCTCACTACCTAGTCTGTACTGGTATAATTTGTTTGTAAAATTTGTAAAAGAGTTGTTTGTTGCTTCTAACTTTTAATGCATCAGAACCTCATAATGTTAATTTTTTCCTGCTTCTACATCAATAGATATCACAAAAAAATATAATGTCAAGTGTAACAGAATATGTAACATAAAGAATCAAAAATGTGCATCTTCAGGTTGAAGTAAGCATATGTTCAGAAAGTGACACTTACTAGAACCTACAATTTGTCTTAGACATTTTAACTTCATGGCTTGCAGTATTTACTTGAGTTTGTCTTGCTCAGAGATATTAAATACTGTGTATTGTACACATAATATGAATGAATCCTATCATAAGGCAGAGCTGGATTTAAAAAAAAGTGGAAAAAACAGGAATGGATTCTTGGAAGCTGCTTTCTCAGAGTAATTGAAAAGAGAAGTCCCTGAAAGCATATCTAGATTTGTCCTTTTTCACTTATCAACCTAAGTATATCTGTAGTACATAACAATGTTTCAGAGATGTAGAGTCACTGTAAACTGCAGAGCATTCAATACAGATTGTTTAGCACTTGATGTTTACTAAGTGACAATAATAATTGAATTTAGGTCAGATTTTCAAATACTTTATTGTTCGAACAAAAGTCCTATTTCATTCTGAATTCTTCATCCTGAATTCTAATACAACAATTTATCCTTCTTATTCTTTCTGTGTGGATAGGTCACTTTGATAAAGGTGCTAAAGTTAGAAATCATATTTATACACACATTTTACCATAGAAAATTGAAAGAAGACGTTGAAGGAAAGAAAAAAATTATAGAGGGATATAGAAAAAGTATTAATTTATTTATAATCTAGCAAAAGAAGAGAATCAAAGAAGCATAAAAAACATTGCTGTAAGGTTTTCCGTAATAAATAGATTAAATGCTTATCTTTTTTGTTGGTAAGGTAAAATAAAATATTTTGATATGGTAAGATAACCTGAGTATGTAAATATTTCTTTAATCAAACTAACATCCTTTATTGTTTAATTGATAAAATGATTAGAAGAACAAATATCTAAAATAGAGTGGTGATACTGGCAAAATAGATACCCAGAAGTTAATAATGAAAAGTACCAATAATTTTTCAAATTTAAAAAATAACCTTGTTCTTTCTCTTATCCAATTTTTTTTTTTTTTCTTCTTATACTAATATTACTGAATACTCGGTATAAAGGTAGGCTAACTTTTTTTTTCTTGGTTTGTTTTTTTTGGTTTTTTTGTTTGTTTGTTTGCTTGTGAAACAAGGACTTATTTAAATAAGTAGTTTTTCAAATTTTAGGAGAACTGGCAAACTGGCAGAATAATGGTAACAAAAGCAGAAGTTCAGTGTGGAAGGGGAAAGAATCACTCAACAGGCCATCAAATCACTCACAATTTCAGAGAGGAGAAGAATAAGAACAGTAACAACAGCTTTCAACAGCTGTTCAGAGTAGGAAGACCAATTGAAATGCAGGACAAAGAGATTAGTGCTATAATCCGGGCAGATCCTCCAAATTATTGTTATCTTTTCCAAGGTAGAAATCATGAAATGAAACTTGGCAGATAACAAACTGTTCTTGCCTGGAAACAGAACTGTTCATGTGATAACTAGTAGATATTATCCATTAGGATTTACTTTCAAATTATCAAATATCAACAGGGTTTTCTTAAAGTGATATAAAACATGGACACCTTACGAAGATTTTCCATTGTATATGTTCATCTTTAGCTAGCCAAAGGATTTAATAGAAAAGCATACCATGTGAGGATGATAGGAAAGAGTATTTCTGAACTCTCCAAAATATTTTATCTACAGCACTTAAAATAGCTGTTCAGTAGTCAGGTGGCATCTCCATTGATCTGGAAGGAAGAAAGCAGTCAGGTGAATAATAACTTCATCTGCTGCAAGATTTCCTTAACATCTTCATTTATTGCATGAATGCATCTTTCTATTAAATTCTTCTATCTTTTTCTCCCACAAAGCAGTAAATACTATACCACATCTTAAGTTATCATTTCTAGGGCTAACTCCAGTTAATTATCATAGATGGATGTATTTCAACACTGACTATCTCTAGCTAGTATGAAAGTGCCACACCTAAAGTGTACATGCCATGTCACCACAGGTGTTATAAAAAATCTCCATGTTCTTTTTAGAGTGGGAATAATATCTTTCCCGGTTACAGGGAAATAATATACTGTTCTTTTTAAAAGAAAAATGTTCACTTTTTAATAAAAGTTTGATGAATGCAATGTGTTAAAATTATGTTAACAAAGCCTAACTTTTCAAAGGATGACATAGCTGTAAAGCAAAGAAACGTGTTGAATTGTAGCTTTCTCACTAGACTCTTTCCATTTGGAAACACCTGCCTTCTTCGGAAACACCACCTACAACCAAAAAAAAAAAATATACATATATATATTATATGCAGGAAAACAAAGCAAACAGAACAACAAAAGGAAAAACAAGTTTTAGTCCATAAATTGTAATGCTTCTCCATAGTACTTGAATCTCCAAGGCAGACATTACCAATGTGACAAAGGAAAAACTTCAGGATCAATGAAGTCACTAAAATATCCAAAAGTCTTTCAATAGCACAACATATTTTTGAATAATATATATACGTTTAAAATCATGAAAAGAATTTAACAGGGTTTTCCCAATCAGATTTCAGAGTATCAATCTTTCATTATTTCACCTTGCTGTATTGACTCAAGAACACCTTCATCTTCAAATAAGAGACAAGAAATCTCTTTTATCTTTTTAACTGATATGGAGGCAGGAAGAATTAAAACACAGAAGTAAGCAGAATTCTTCAAGGACAGGCAGTTTCAGTTCAGCTGTCAACTGAACAGAATCAGACAGGTTGTTTGGGCCTCTAATTTGACAAAGGTAACCAGCTTCTCACTGAGCTTCAGGTTAACTGATTGTCAGTTTCCAGGGACTAATGGGTTAAACCTTATCAATGTGGAGAGAGTCCCTTAATCTAAGGTATTGGAAGTCATTCTGACAGGGCTTTTCAAATGAAGGAGTGATGCAATGGTCCTAAAATCTTTCAAAGCAATAACTGTATGATATAATAAATCTTACTTAGACCTTTGCTGTAATCAGTTTTAAAAATATTTAATTTATATTACATTTATATTACATTATATTTTTACACAATTCTGTGTATAAATAATATCATATATGTCACATATATAATGAAGATTCATGTTTACAAAATGGATTGATAGAGAAAAGGATTATCTTGTCACTTAATTTATACTCAGTAAACATACTGAGTATAGATTATATATATTATGATATGATATGATGTGATATATGATATGATATATTATGATATGATATGATATGATATGATATGATATGATATATGATATATGATATGATATGATATGATATGATATGATATGATATGATATGATATGATATGATATGATATGATATGATATGATATGATATATTACCCTTTCGTTAATTTAAAATTCAATTTTATAGGTTCAAGTTTGCATTTCTCAAAGCAATTTAACTTTTGCAATTGCAGTGTTTTGGTTTTTTGAATGCTCAAAAGAAGTAAATATCTAGATGCCATCTTTCACTTACAAGTACAGGGTACCACTCTAACAGGAAGAGTCTAACATTATTTCTTTATTTCCATTTGTTACTGTATGTTCAAAAGTCTTAGCGATCTGATGATCACTTTATATTTAATGATGTAACATCCTGTAGCTAACACAGTAACACTCACCAAAATTATTTTAGACCTAACAATCACTGATTTCTGGAATGTTCTGTTTTAAGAAACATTTGGTCTGATTTATTTGAGTAATAGCCATCTTTGGAATGAAGTAAGTTGTTAGAAAGCAATCTCACATTAATGAGGGCCACTTAATCCTTCTCCTGTCTTCTCATCTGTCTTTAGAAATGTGAATGCCTCAGTTGAAGACCACTATGCTTCCAAATACCTGCATTTTATTTATGCGCTAAATATAATCTGAGTCTGTATGAATACGACAGCACGCAGAAATACTCAAAACAGAGTAGCTCCAAGTCTAGTGTTGTTCAGATAGTGTGAGTATTCTGAACCTTTAAAGAACTGTAGATTTAACCTTATGTGATTACCAGAACAGTATTTTGTATCTCCATCTTTACTATGCTGTTTACCTGGTTAGCCTCTAGCAACCACTTTTAAATAAAATATCAAGTGTTGAAAAGCCTTCTTAACTATACTTGCTATTGCAGGTTATGTAGATGCAGATAGAATACAGAATTGATGGAAAAATATTAATATATTTTTGTCTGAACACTATGTTAACAAATTCAAATAACCTGCTAAATACAACATTCACTTTTATAAATAAACAAATCTGATTACATTTTAATAATTTTTGGCTTTGGGTGATTTTTGTTTGTTTGGCTTTTGGCTGGTTGGTTTGTTGTTTGGTTTTGGGGTTTTTTTTATAATACTGTTGCCATTGTTTCCCCCCTGTTTCTGCCTCATTTTTAGGTTTTTCTGGTACATTTTCTTTGGTTTTCTTTAATCTCCCTAATATTATTAAAATTATTTGTTTTAAAAACAAAGTTCCTGATATGAAGAATAGAGGGTTTATATCTATAATATTGGACTTCACAAATTTTGCTGTCTAAAACTGTGATTAGAAATCAATAAATTCCTATTTAATTAATAAAAAAAATGTATTTTTACAGAAAGTTTCTGATCATATGGTACTTTTACCTTGAAATTTGCTTATATATTTTATGCCTGCAGTAGCAACATTAGGTTGCATTTACCTTTTGGGATTTGCATGTTGTTACATGAGGCTTCTTAAATGTCCCATTTCACTTTCATCCTTGCAATTTCATTGTTGTGATGATTTCCAGCATCCGTCTGGAGTCATTCAGTGCTCAGCAATTTTCGTCTACCACATTTTAATCAAAAGTACCATTCTAGAAATTATTTTTAATTCCTTACCTTTCCCCACCATAGTTATTAATTGAGTTACAACAGATGATTCTTGCATGGGCGTACATATCTAAATATACAGGGCAGGGGTGGCAGGGGTTCAGCTTGCCAGGAGGTTCCACATCCAGGGGTAGTATACAGCAATGCGAGGAGCATACTTTTACACAAGGACTCAGAAAGGACTATCCTTTCAATATTCATAAATTACTTCGAGTGTCCTAGGCTCAGATCCCTAAGCATCAAACTCCTTCTGCAGACTATTTGTTACATAAGAAATCCCAGTTTTAGCAAAAGCATATGTCTCCTTGAGATGAAGTACCATTTGTGCCCCTTCTCAAATGACATACCTTGAGCAGTGACTTGAATCCCATGAAGTCTCCAGTTTCTACTCCAGCAAGGCAAGAAGTGACCTCAGGAAGGAGTAATGGGCTCCCCTGCCAAGTGCCACCATCAGCCAAGAATGTGAAAATGAGACAGGTAAGAACTTCCTTTTTAAGGTGTAGACAGCAATCTGCAGGGAGGCGACACAGCTATGTCAAGGTATTAGACATCCAGAAAACAGTACAAAGTAAGGAATTTGTGAGAAATGGTGCTTGACCCAAAGTTAACAACTAGACGATGTACTGGCATTTTCTATGACAAAATGAGCCAGAGTTAACAGAATGGAACACTGGTGCTTATAAGTCATTGCAAATGATCATCCTTACTTTTCCTGTGAAAGCATTTATGGCTTTCCACGTTACTTTCTGTGTTATTATTGCATAGAACCTGAAAGGCTGAAGTGGACCGCATGTTGTATCAAAGACTGGCATCAAAAAACCCAGTGTATAAATAAAGGAAAACTTGTATAAACATTTTTTTCAAAATTATTTATATACCTGAAACACAGAAAAAATTTGAACATCATGAAAACTGAAGAAAACAAATGGGTAAAATGGGTACTGGGTCTACATTTCAAAAGCTTATCAGGCTAAGGTTAAGAAGTTATTAATAGATAAAGTCAGATTATATTTTATTCCATGAAGATTGTTGGTTTTTGTGTGCATATGTGTATTTTTGGGTTTGCTTGTGGTCTTGTTTTGGGAGGTTTTTGTGGGTTTTTAGTCTTCTTTGAGGTTTTTGGTTTGGTGGTTCTGGTTTTTTTTGGGTTTTTTATTTTTTTNTGTTTGTCTGGTTTGGTTTTTTGTTTGGTCTTGAGTTTGAGGGTTTATGGGTGTTTTTTAAAAGTAATTTCAAAAAAAGATTTAAAAATGTGTCCCTAATCTATCAAATTCTCTCTTTAATGGATTTGGTGACAAAAGACGCTTCCTCTGTAAAATATAAACTAAGGAAGTATATCAAGATTAGCTGTCTATTCTAATGAAAACAATAAAATTAGGGCAAATTTAGCAGTTAGTTAAATGACCAGTAGACATAATCTTTAGCTCAACTCCAGTACCACATATGAAATATTTCTATTCAAAATAATTATGCACATGAAAAAAATATGCACTTTCCAAAAGATCCCCATATGTCTTCTTTGAAGTTGGCTCTTTTTTTTTTCCCAAGCAATGCAAGAAACACTTTGTCAGATTAAAATAAAATAAGCAGATTTTATGTTTGATCTCTAGACATAAGATTATCTCAGTCTTTCAGCTCTTTGTCCTTTCTTGACAGCAAACAGAAAGGTAAGTAGAGTTTTTTGTTAGATGATAATATGAAAAATATTCTTTGATAGTATATGAACACTAAGAGGCACAAAATAAACAGCAACAAAATTATCATCTGTCATTGCAGGTCATCTTATGTGAGCCAAGAGTTCCCGTATTAGTTTTCATTACAGTGTTTCACAGACATATAAAACTGAAGAACGTTTTTAAATTCAACAAAGAAATTACAAACTTCCAGATAATAGATGCTGCCAAAATTAGCTTTTCCTATTGCATGGTAGAGTTCAATGCACACAGTGAGGTTTCCCAAGATGGTCAGGGAAGACCACAATGATAGGAAGGCACCACTGGGAGTAATACCTGTCTCTACAAATTGCATCGTACTTGTGCTAAGCTAGTGAGACGTGAGTAGAACTTACAGGGCTGTGGGGTGAATGTGATTGATGTTTCTCTTATAAGCATAAACAGGACAAAGCTGTTGCTTGAAGCCATAAACTTAATGTGCCTAATCCATCACGCAATGGAAAAATAAGTAGCACCTGACAAAAGGGACAGTGTGGACTCAGTGAGCCCAAGAAGGCATTTATCCTCAGACCAGCAGAGAAATATGCTTTCAGCATTTCAAATCTGAGAAGCAGACATGATTCCACAACTCTTGATTCTAAAACCTAATATCCCTAATTCTAATTCTCACTGACTACTTTTTCCACTTTTTCCCTGTATGTTTCAAATGACATAGTTTTATTGCTCTGACCTTGATTAATTTGCATTTATTTTTTTAAATTGTTTTAAAAGTTTAGTATTGCTTTGGAAACCAAAAATCCAGTTTGTTAACTTCAAACATTTTTTTAAAAGAAAGAATATTAATAATCCATTATTTTTTCCTCTTTTTGAATGTGCTTTTATTTTTCTCTAATTAGATGATTATAAATGATTCTCTATATTCCTCTATATACTATTTGTGTATTTTAGTTTGTCATGTTTTTCAATTCCATCTGATAGACTCACATTGTGGCAGATCAATAAATCCCTAAAAGAGACTAAGCCTCAGAATGGTGGGCAAGGGTGAAGCTCTGGGAATAATGTAGAGTGTGATGGACCATTACATTTGCAAAGAACCTCGCCTTGATCTCAACACAAAGGGAACACAGGCCACACAAAGGCCTATGTTTTAGATAAACAGCTGTGAACTGGTGTCAGAGACTGAAAATAGTTCATGTCTCAAACATTGATACAAAGTTTTGCTCATTACAAAGAAGCTACAACCAAAGGAGCCTCTCTGAAGACTGGGACTTTGGACTGAAAGTCAAACTGCTGATTAGATAAAGGGAAACCCATTGTTCAGTCATCTCAGGCTGAAGGAAAGGTATGCATCCACAAAAGGATGCCATCAGCTGCAACTATCCCTGTCTGTGTTTGGGGTGGGGGGAGAGCACAGCTCACAGAAGCCAGGTTTCAACAGACTCCCCCCAGCTGAGAGGGGGGGAAGGAGGTTTTGGGTGCATGGTGTAACCTCTGGTGAGAGGCCATAAACACCCATCCTCCAATTACACAAACTGGCCCAGCTGTGGAACCCCCAACCCCACAGAGCACATCCACGGGATTTTCACATGAGGGGCTTGGCCCCACAGGACTGCAGGTGATGCAACAGACCCAGAGTCTGCTGTGAGAGACTGCATCCCCCTCCTCCAGGGGGACATGCCTGGACATTCCTACCTAGCCTGAGCATATAAACCCACCAGGTTCTGTGCTTCTTTGGGGGGACTTTCACCACCAAGAAAACCAGCTGCAGAGGATCACTGGAACATCCTAGGATCCACGGAGTGGTGATATTTTCCTTATTCTGTCTCTGTTTCTCTTTCTGTCCCCCCCAATTATTTTCTACTTCTTTCTTTCTTTCTCTCTGTCTCTCTCTCTCTCTCTCATATTTACCATCAAATAAAACCCTTACTATTGTCGCTGGTATATGGTCTCGTTTGCACCTTAATTGGGACAGAGGAATTTCTAAGAAGCATAAAACTAGATCTTAACAACTGGTGATGTAAATGTTTGTCCCTGATTTAATTGAATTAATGTGAATGTCTCCCCAGTTTAGCCAGACCCGCACCTGGAGAGTGAGTGATTGTTCATCCCAACCCAGACTATAAAAACCAGGCAACCAGCAAATTAATTTTAAGAGAGCAACAGGCTTGGGCTGGCATCAACACTTGTATTCCTTCCTACTGAGGACACTGAGCATCGTGATGCAGAGCATATGGTTGAGACCTGTAATGGGAATCACATCGGTACTGTGATTGAACAGTATATTGGAACTGCTGCATTTTGCCATAACCTACTTTTGTTTTGAGATTTCAGTATATTTTCAATCACTCTACTTAATGGAAAGCCTGTATGACATCTTATGCCCTCCATGTCTAAAAAATATCTAAAGAATATGCTCAGAAACTTTTGGACTCTCACACACATCAGGTGAGTTCAGATAGTTGATCAATCTTATGGCACAATAATGGATTATCTAACAGACTGGAATATTGTCATGAAGGGCTATATGCTGCTAAGGACAGACAGACCAGAAAGGTACAGTGGTGGAGTTGCCCTATTTTGTGAGGCAAAACTTGGAACATATAAATCTCTGTCTTGGGGTGGATGATGAGTGAGTAGAGAGCTTATGGGTTCAGATCAAAGGGCAGATTAGAGAAGGTGACACTGTCGTGGGTGTTTGCTACAGGCTGCCTGAGCAAGACGAGGAAGTTGACGCAACCTTCTTCAGGCAGCTTGAAGCAGCCTCAAAGGCTCAGGCCCTGGTTCTTGTGGGGAACTTTAACTACCCTGACGTTTGCTGGAGAAGAAATACAGAGAAGCACAAACAGTCCAGGAAGTCTCTGGAAAACACTGATGACAACTTTCTGACAAGGCAGTGGAGAATCTGACAAGAAATGGTGTGATCCCAGATTTTATACTCACAAAGAAGGAAGGCCTTGTTGGAGATGTGAGGCTGGCAGCAGCCTCTGCTGCAGTGAACAAGAGATTGTAGATTTCAGTAACAGGTAAGGAGGAAAAGGGCAGAAAGTAAGATTGTAACCATGGACTTCAGGAGAGCTACCTTTAGCTTCTTCAGAGATCTTTTTGTAAGAATGCCATGGGAACAGGTTCTACTGAGAATAGGAGTCCAGGAGACCTGATTGATATTCAAGCATCACTTCCTCCAGGCTCAAGAATGATGCATCCCAAGGGGTAAGAAATTGAGCAAAGATGGCAAGAGACTGGCATGGATAAATAAGGAACTTCTGTCTTTACTCAAGCACTAAGTACTTAAATACACAGGAGATGGAAGATTGGACAGGACACTTGGAACTAGTATAGACATGTTTTCAAAGCAGAAATGAAACAAGGAAGACCAAGGTCCAAATGGAATTAAATCTTCCCAAGGATGTCAAGAACAACTGTAGCAGGTTCAGTTCATTCCTGGGCGGAAACACCAATTTAGTGCAGTGGTTTGAGGTCAGATTATGCATTACCTCCCTGATGTGCTTTCTGTGAGATAAGCATTAGGAGGAAAAGCAAAGCAGGCACAAAACTTAAAGAATAGAAACAAATTTATTAGCAGATTTAAAAGAGGGGAAAAAAATCAGACTAAACCTTCAGAACACCTCTCTCCCCAGACCTCTCCTCCCTTCTACTGACAACATAAAAAAACCCACAACGCTTGAGACTTTTAGTCAGTTCACCACCTATATAATAATTTCTGTTTTTCAGTTCACTTAGGTAGAGGAGTTTCTCTTGGTCAAACTATGAAGACATTTCCACAAGAAACAATCTCTTGCAGCTTCAATGTCACAGCAAGGCAGCCGCCCAGGATGGTTCTCTGCTTGCATGTGAAAGTCCCTTTCCCCAGTTTACAGCTTTCCCCACAGCTGCTTAGAGGGTTTCTTTAGCAAAGGGGATACCATTTATAAGGATGAGCTGCTCAGAAACAAAAGTTCTCTTCACTTATCAAAGTGCCTTAGAGGCATAAGGACACTATCTCTGGGAGTATTTTCATCTCTAGGAACAAAGGTCCTTTTCTTTCATGGGATCTCTGTTCAAGTTTCTCATCAAATCACAGCTACTCCAGCAT
>VWZQ01003327.1:78900-93177 GCA_013397015.1 Myiagra hebetior
AGTGGCTGCGATCTCAGCCAAGCCACCCCTGGCCAGGCCCGGCCGGCAGAGCCCGGCCCGGCTCAGCCCCCTTCAGTTACCTGTTCAGCCACTGGAGGCAAGAGAGGCTCCCCAGGGTCTGTAAGTGCTTAAAATGTGGATCACAGAGGTGTGTCAAGTGGTTTAAAAAAGTTGCCAATATTCAACCTAGCCAGTTAATTGGTTCTGTTGGGTCTAGAGGAAGCTGTAAGCATCTCTTTGCAAAGAATCACGTCCTGGCAGATGGAGCCTTCTTTAATGACAATTCCCAGCTATGCAAAACCATGACAACAACAAGAAGAGCTTCTTTAGACACATCAATAACAAAAGAAAACAAAAGATAATGTGGGCCCATTACTAAATGGAGGGGAAACCCAGGTAATAGAGGACACAGTGAAGGCAGGGTTCCTGAATGCCTCTTTGTGTCAGTCTTCACTGACAAGACCAAACATCAGGAATCTGATGGAAGAGATCAGACTAAAGGATTGCTGGAGGGAAGACTTTCTGTTGGTCAAGGAGAACTGGACTAGAAAAACACCTTGGCAAACTTCATATCTACAAGTCCGTGGACCCTGGTGGAATTCATCCACAAGTGCTGAGAATGTTGGCAGACCCCATAGTGAGGACACTCACGATCATCTTTGAAAGGTTGTGGCAATCGGGACTGATGACTGAGGACTGGAAGAAAGCAAATGTCACCCCAGTCTTCAAAATAGGCAAGAAGAAGGAAATTAGGGAACTACTGGCCAATCAATCTCACTTTAATCCCTGGAAAGGTGATGGAGTGCCTCTTTCTGGAGGCCATCTCTATCCACATGGAAGACAACAAAGCAATCAGGAGCAGTCAGCATGGATTCACTGCAGGAAAATCAAGCTTTATCAACATGATTGCCTTCTATGATGTAACAACTACCTGTGGGGACGAGGGGAGAGCACTGAATATTGTCTACCTTGACTTCAGTAAGGTTTTTAACGCTGTCTCCCACAACACCCTATAGATACACTCAGGAAGTGCGTGGGCTGGATGAGGGGACAGTGAGGTGGATTAAGAACTGGCTGAACAGAAGATCCTAGAAGGTTGTAGTGAGTGGCACAGGCACAGTGGCACAGTTCATAGCCTGTTATAACTGGTGTCCCCCAAGTGGGACTTGGTCTAGTCTTATTTAAGTTATTTATCTGTGACTTGAACAAAGATGAGAGCAGTGGCTGATACCCAGTGGCCTATACCTTCAGAAGGACCTCAACGGGGTGGAGAGATGGGCTGAGGGAAACCCCGTGAAGTTCAGCAAGGGCAAGTGCAGGGTCCTGCACTGGAGAGAAATCACTCGTCACTAGCACAGGCTGGAGGCTGATCTGCTGGGAAGCGGCTCTGTGGAAAAGGATCTGAGAGTTGTGGTGGACAACAAGTGGTCCACACAACAGCAGTGTGCCCTGATGGCCAGCAAGGCCAATGGTATCCTGGGATGCATTAGTAAGAACGTTATCAGCAGCTTGAGGGAGATAATTCTGCCCTTCTACTGTGCCCAGGTGAAGCACATCTGGAGTGCTGGGCTCCTCAGCACAAGACAGTGAGCTCCTGGAAGGAGTCCAGTGGAGGGTAACGAAGATGATGAGGTGGTGGAAGCATGTCTTATGAGAAAAGGCTGAGGGAGCTGGGCCTGTTCAGCCTTGAGAGGAGACAACTAACAGGGAACGTGTCACAGACTGAAATCTTATGGTTCATGGTTTAAACACTGTTATGAAGGACTTCTGCCCATTATGGCAAAACTGTATAAAGAAGCTGTGATCACTGAACACCACTCCACCCTGAAGATGCCTCCCGACTGAAACCTTGGACTGAGTCAAGTTGCCTAAGGGAACTTGAGATAAGATAAAGGTGACACTATTGTTCAACCACCTCAGGTCTAGGAAAAAGCAAACAAGGCTGAGAGAGAAGAATGCATCCACAAGAAAGCCAAACCCAGCAGCTGTCCTGAAAATCATCCCTGACTGGGTTAGGGGTGGGGGAGGTCACAGCCCACAGGCTCATTTGCTGAGGCCCGGTTTGCATGCACTCCTCCACAGCTGAGGGGAGAGAAGGAGAGGTCTGTGTGTGGCATAACCTCTGGTCAGAGGGAGTGAATACCCGTTCTTCCTTACACAAACTGGCTCAGTGGTAAAGCCTCCCACCCTGGGAAGGTCACATGCATGGGACATTCACATGAGAGGTAGCTAAGGGGTGTCATAATCCATCAAATGACCCTAAAGTTTCCCCCAGACTCATTCCTCAGGCCTTGCACCAGAACACTACATGTAATGCAAAGTGATGCAGCTGATCCTGAGTCTGGTGCAAGAGACGGGGTCAAACTGGACCCCTGCCAGGGAGGTACCTGGATGTTCCCACTTGGCCCAAACATGTATTAATAATTTTAACTTTATGCTTTCAGGGGACACTCACCACCAAGAAGATCAGATGGAGAGGATCAACGGGAAGCCACTGGGATCCATGAAGTGCTAATATTTTCTACATAGTATCTACATAACAATAAAATAGCCTTTTGACAGACCATCCTATAGTGGTTCTATTTTGTTAATTATTTATAAGCAGATATGATTATATCTATTTAAAAACTTACAGTTTTTTTCAAATCTAGAACTAGAACTTTCCAATTGATATGAAAAAGATTCTTAGAATATGTAGATTATATTAGCAAATATGCAATTAAGAAAACAGTAAAAGTCAAAAGCCTGTACGTGATACTATAGCTCAGAATTTTATGCTTCACAATAAAACCTGAGGAGATATATTTCAATCAGACTGTGTAGAGCTAACAGATGAGCTGGAGTTAAAAAGGTTACCTCTTCCCATAACCTTTAACATCTTTTCTCAGGACAGTTGTAGATGGTTTGAGCTGAGGTAGGGCAGTATATAGCATGGACTTAAATTCCAAGTTTAGATCTGTTAAGTTCTTTAGGGCATTTTAAAGCACTGCAGTATCTGCAAACCTGTGAAAGGACACATAGTGAGAACCAGCAGCTAACTAAACTAAGCTTGCTTTTGAAAGAGGCTGTGCTTGAAATGCTGCTATTTTCTCTCACAAAAAAGCCTTCTTTGCATCTGCCACACCACCAAATGTGTATACTTTAGATTTTCAAATAAGAAAGCTTTAAGTCTTTAAACTAAGGATAGTTAAAAAATAGACTTCAATCATGAACTCTAAACATTGACCAAAATATAAAAGGAATTGCCATTAAAATTCACTGTATTAGCGATAACTAACTTAGATCTGTTGAATCACTCTGGACATAACCTTAGAATTTACCACTTCATGTAGAATGTTATGCACTCAAGATAAAATCCAGCTTCTCTAACCCACAGTTAATATCCTTTCTTTTTCTTTATTGTGTACATTCACTTACTTTTTTTGTAACTAGTGGATGTCAATGTTAGATGATAAAATACTGGCAATTTTTTCTTACTATGATCTTCAGTGTCCCTGTACAAAGTAATATAAAACAGTGATTCAAAAGTATGACATAATGGTTCTCCCTATTCTGAGTGTGGGCATATGTTCATGTTAAAAAAAATAATACTGTATGCCAAGTTTGCTTTCAATTTATTTTTTTTTTTAATTTTAGTGAGATTTTAGTGGTCTATGCATAGTGGAATACCAGCTGATTTTTTTCTATCTCAAGGCAACCTTATCTTTCTCATTACAAAAAATATCTCTACAGTTTGAATGAATGTATTTATGTTACAAACAGGAATATACTGATCAGTCCATTGTGTTTGATTTGACACTGCTGATTACTTACATGCTTGCAGGTCATCTTGCCACATGCTTCTGTAAATGCTTTGCAAGTTAATTATCTTAATGACCATGTATCTGCTGGAAAGCAAAGAGCACTGGGAAATAAATTACATTACAGAAGTGGGCTCTATAATTTGCTTGCCCATTTTAAAGTGCTGAAAATTTTATAAAAAGCATTTTTGAAGCATGTCACAACTTTTTCTGTCACAAATACAAATCATTGAGCTCTCTGTGTGTAGCAGGGCCAGTTGCCTCAGTTAACAGCATCACCCCACTTCCTCAACAGATGTGCCAAGTATCTGTGCTTGAGGCACTGAGGTCTCTCTGCAGTTTCTGTTAAGTCATAGCTTTCCCAGGGAAGAATGTCAGCTTATTTAACCAGTCTGGGGAAGAATTATATGCCGAGAAATTTGGCTGAGGTTTCATTTCCCTTCACCTCCTGTTAAATATGCTCCTTCTTGAAGAAAGAGTGATTAAGTCAATCATCATCTACTATGGAGGCCTAAAATTTTAGAGACAGACAGGTGATCAAACACCCATATAGAAGTAAAACCTCTTACTAAATCTGTAAATTGTATCATATGTTAAAAGGGAAAAGGAAAAACAAGCATTGAATACACTGTGGGCTATAAAGATGCAAATGAAAGAATGTTCAAGTGTTCTTGAAGCCTGCAAGGGATGCTAAGAAACTTTACGTTATTATGCACACAAAAATAGATTTTCAGTTTTAATTAGTGATTTTGTGGCTTGCTAGCATCACTAGGAAGCATATTTCAGTGATCTATGTCACCCTAAGGCAAGAGTCATTTTGAACAGCAGGGGCAATCCCAGAAGTACAGCTAATCAATTGGAAACCAGCCACTCTTGTCTTTAAAATTGCTTTATAAGGATAATTAAGATAAATTTCTGGCTCTAAACAATTTATTTGGAGGTTTTTTGGGGTTTTGGTTCCTTAGGTTTTCTGTTTTGTTTTGTTTTGTTGTTTTTTTTGTTCACTGCTTATTATTTTCTTGAACAAAAAAATATTGATAAATTCAAAACACAAAACATAAACAAGTTTCATTATAAGGTATTTGAAAACACTGAATTACTAAGAGCAAAATGAAAGCCAATCCAGAAACAAACAAAATCCCATAACTAACCAAGCCAAACCAAACCAGCTGGTAATCTGTTACAAAGTTCTTCTGCCAGAAGCCAGTGATTAAATGCTTGTTCTATCTACCCACCTATGTAGAGGTATGAAGGTGTTACAGACCCAAAATAATTGAAAGTAAAAATTCTGTTTGCAAGGAAAACTTTTTGGTTTTACTTAACCCTTCCTCAGAAAAATCCTAAATATTGTTGACAGTTTATATTACTAGGAAGGAAAACACTTTGAAATAAAAAATATTTTAAATATATCAAAGTGAATTTCCTTCATCAGCTGTCTGTTATGTACTCTTTCAGTAATTGTAATTAGCATTAAATTGATAGTGCATCAGAATGGAATCTAATATGATGACTTAGAAAGAAAAGGGGAAAAATATACAATTTAAAGCCCAATGTTGAGAACATTTCAGTATTTATTTGAAATGTCGGGGAATTTACTTGCTTTTCTAGGTAATGTGAAAGCCATGGGTGATTGAAAGCAACTATGACACACAGCCATATTTGAAGTAACATCATATAATAGGCCGTGTTTAGAGCAGGTAGCCTAAACATATTTCCTGTATTTTTAAAACCAATGATCATTTCAAAATCCTGTTTGAAAACTTTTGAATTCAAAGTAGGTTTTTCAAAATCAAGTAGAAAATGGAGTTTTGTAAGCAGCCTTTTCTTACCAGACAAAATGAAATTTCTTTTAAATTGGATGAGCAATTGGATTAGAGAGATCTGAGCAAAAAAATAACCAACACTTTATGGAGAAAGCTTATAAGGCTATCAAAAATTATTCATTCCACTATCAGACTTTATACTGCAGTTTCCAGCAGAAATTTCTTCATGGACAGAGAAAAAGGGAGCAAAAAACTCGCAGCCTTTTTTTGGATCTTCCTAGTATATCACACAGTATAGGTTGGTTAACATGAGAGGAACAACGAGACAAACTCAAAAAGTGGTTATATCAATATGCTTCCAGTGAAGTTTGCACCTATTAGGACTTCAAAATATTCCTAATTCAGATTTTGCTCTGAATTAACCTTAAAGGAAGGCAGATGGTGTCCCAGAACAGAGTTTATGTTCTTTCTTGATAGAGGAATCAAGGGTTCCCTGATAGGAACAATCAGTCCAGACCCTAAGCTAAGTGAATTAGCAAAATATCCAAATAACACCAGCAACGAATGCCTTCTTTTCTTTTTTTAATAAAATGTAGAGAATATTGCAATGTATTTGTCAGAGGAGAGCGTTATCCAGACTGCTGGATAGCCTTCCTGCAGCATTCTTATTTGCCCCTCGACTATTACCTGTTCTAGAGAGTCTGGTGTATGCATGTAGATAAGAACGCTTCTGTGCAAGAGACTGTATTTTCTGAATGTCATTTCAAAGTGACTAACATTTTGCACACACTGCACGATGAACTCGTGGGCTTAACAGGATGATTTCTGACTTCTCACTTGAGTCTAGGCATTTCAAATCAAGAAATTCTAGTCTCCAAATTTTAGTTAATCTTCTGCAGCTCATACTCTGATAGTACGGCTGAGACTGACATGCTAACATAATTCTTAAAGTAGAAATACTGAACTGACAAAAATTTCTGACTGCTGAAGTAAACCAGAAATAATCAACGAGATTTAATCAGAAAAAGTATTGCATTTAGTAATTATTTACCCCATGATTCTGTTCCAACAACTTGCTTTTAATACATCTTATACATTCACATATATCACCATGAATTTTTCATCAAAATACTGTCAACACTGGAGGCAGAATAGAAAAAAGAAATAAAAGAATTAATGTGATGACCTCAAGACCAGTTCAAGCGTATAGAAATGTAAAACCTCATTTACTTACTTTTGGTTTAGGAGAATATATTGCCACTTTCTTAGAAAATTCAGATAAATTTTATTCAAAGACAAAATGTTACGAATATTAAAAGTCTAGCAGAACAGGATTATTTTCCTTTTTGCATCATTACAGAAGCCCTTAATTATTTGTATATTTAATCTCAAATAACAGCTTTCTGGCACATGCTTTCTGGCACACAGTAAAATGAGAGGTCTCTCAAGTTGTTGTTGTGCAAAATAGATTAACAATTGAAGAACTTCTGTTATAATATTTATAAACAAATGTTAAGTTGAGAAGAGAATAAGCTATGCACCAGGATGAGATGGCATGCATTATTAAACAGGAGCATACAGAGGCAGAATATATTAACATACTGTCCAACTTTTATGAGACTTACTCTACTAACAGTTCTTCAGGGTTTCAGCAGGTGGTTATCCAAGAAAAGAGTGAATACAAAAATATTTTAAGGAACATTAAATAAGAGATATGCTTTCTACCAAAAAAAAAGGATTACAAACATGAATTGTATCCTTTGCCTAGGAGACTATAGCACTTTTGCCCATAAAAAGTATCAAGATCTACTACAGATTGGATCATATGAACTAGTTTGAATTAAACACATGAAAGATAGTTTATGCTACATTTTATGGAAAGGATCAACATGCTTTTCCTTTTGTGACCAACATCAGACTACTTAAAGCTTAAAATAATTAAGCAGGCACCATCTATTCAGCATTTTTTTTCAACTTCACAGCTAACTCCTAGAGTAATTAATGTGTTACATTTATGGATGCCATGCTGAAGCGCCTGATCAATAATTAAAGCTGTAATTTCAAAAGCCATAAATGCACTCCTCAAATACAATTTCACTAAGTTAAGGGATTTTCCAGCTACTGAGTGACAGTGGGATACTGCAAATAATTTACTTACAAAATCCACTGCTGCGTCTTGTAGCCAATATAAATTTGCAGATGAAGAAGGGATGTTGATTTTGTTTACTCACTCCATTAACTTTTCTTTCACAAGTAATATTCTTTTCCAGTAAATATCCCTTGATACTTCATTTAAAGTCTAAAACAACCTCTCTGCATTAAATTATTCCATTACACATCATGAGGACTTTGGTCCTAGCATTTATATGTCTTGTCACAAAAGGAAAGAAAAAACCCTTTCAATTATAGAACTTTTCTTGAGGTAAAGACTTATTTACTGGTCAAGAGATATAAGTCACTGCAGAGTGGAAAGAAGAAGGCATGATTTTTGCTCGCTGCTTACTGTGCTCATTGTTGGGCTAGCAAGCCTCAAACTGTGCAAAACACATTTTTTATTTCGAAGATCAAATTACTAAACCACGATATTTTCTCAACATGAAGTTTAAAAAGCAATACTGTGTAGAAGTTAGAAATTATGCCATTAAAGACACTTGCTCCTGTTTTGTCCTAAAAGGAAATGCAAAAACCTATTTTGTATTTGAGAAAGGCTTATTGGAAAATAAAAGCAGAGGTGAAGTACAAAAAAGACTGTAGTCTCAGTACTTCATTATTTGCATCATGTAATTCTGAGTACTCCAGCAGAACAATCTCAGCTTTTCACAATAGCAAGAGAAAAAATTAAACATTTATGAGGCTAATTAGAACATGAGTTATAGGGCACAAGTCATTACTGAGAGGTAGAGACAAGAAGCAACATCTCCTCTGGGAACTCTCTTTAGGAGTATCTATTACATCGCTGGCACTCTCAGGGTCCCGACTTCAAGCTATAGCATGTTTACTAAACATCTCAAGTGTTAGGTCACCATATTCTAATCTGGTGTATGTAGGGTATACCATTTTAAAATATTACTATTTAAAACCCCAAAACAACAAAAATCCCAATGTATTTCTCTCTAGTATTTTATTTCAAACTTGCTTCATCACATCCAATTGTGTTTTTTCTCATTACTATCTCTTCATTTATAAACAAACTAATTAAAAGCAACAAATACTCAACATCCAACAGCAAAAAATTTTATAGAGCAAGTTCTTTTTATCAGATATTGCTGCTAATGGAATAGAGAGAGGGAAAATTTGCTAATTGGATGTAAAGACACATAAAGGTATTCAGTTATAACCCGCTACTTAGTCTGCTTTTTTTCCTTACTTCTCCTTGAAAAAATTAAAATATGCATCTTAAATCTGCCAAGAAAGTACAATATTTTTTTCTGGTAAAAAATCCTGCAAAAACCCCAAAACAAAACAAAACCCAAGCCACCTTAGTTTCTTGGTTACCTAAAAGGGTTTCAGTATGAACATTAGAATCTATTTTTACTTATAACAGAATTTTACAAGGAGTAAGAAAATTAAGTCATGGTTGCAATATTTAGGAAGCATAACAATATCTGTGATTTTTATTAGATTTTTAATAGTTTTTGGCCAGCCATTGTTCAGGAAATTGTGCTACCTGATAAAGCTCATGCATTTAATTTTTAATTTTTTTTGTGAAGATTTCAAGAATTTCTCTTTCTAAAGTACAGGAAACTGGGAATCAGAAGGCAACTCCAACACCAGCCATCTTTGAAACACACATCACTGAGAACTTGGTACTCAATTGGCAGCAGAATAATTCTTGTTTCAAGGCTTACTTCAAGTTCCTCCATAATTAGAACAGGAATTTGGATCAGATCAAGGGAAAATCACTGCCTGAGGAAGAAATATGTTGCTGTTACTGTCAGGATAACTATAATTTCCTGTGAGGCACTGGGATAGGTTGCCCAGAGAAGCTGAGGATGCCCTGTCCCTGGAAGTGTACAAGGTTGGATGGGGCTCTGAGTGACCCGGTCTGGTGGAAGATGTCCCTGTCAATGATCAGGAGATTGAACTAAATATCCTTAAGGTCCCTTCCGACCCTAACTGTTCTAAGAATCTGTGGAATAAACTATATCAGCCCAACTCTGAAATATTTTGCTCTACTTGCTCTGCCAGCCAATGAACTACCAAGAAATGTAAAACACCTTACGATTTGCCTTGGGCTCTAATTTATTCATGCATTGTTACTACTCTCCTGGGGCATTGGAGGGCACTGACTATTATTCAAGTCATAACATTTTAGAACAAAAAATTACTTTTTAAATGGAAACTGTATTTCCCAATTTAAAAGGAGATTTTGTCTTGCTCAGTTAAAATATAGATGATGAAACATAGATGCACAAAAACCCTGTTTTGTTACTGTTCATTAGAAATCATTAATTATTTTTATATGAAAATTAAACAAAGCAAGAGATTACATGTTCAAGGCATAAGATATTTAGCTTCTGGAAATATAAAGATATGTTTATGTAATGCACACAAATACTGGAGAAATAAATGTTAAAAACACAACTGCTGTTTACAGAAAGAAAAGTCATAACCTTTGGTGACTCTGGGGGAAACATAAAATGTTTTGTGCCTGGGTAAGGCCTGGGTCATGACTCTTGAATGAGAGTTGCTTAACAGTTGTAATGTGCAGATAACTGATCAAAAGTTCTTTCCAGACCTGGGGGAAGTAGGCAGAAAAAGCCTAAGGGACTACAAGTTTTGCTTTGTTTTTTTTATTTACCATCGACCTGTCACTAGTCCTCTGAAACTGATTGGACTATTATACAGGCTCATTATATAATACACCGAAGACCAGACTTCTACTGTTTAGGCTTCTGGTGGCAACACTTTTCAATATATGTGCACTGTTTCTTTATACATTTCCATCAGGTTTGTACATGCATGTTCTGACTCTTTATTTAATGCTGAGTTTGTACTGTGTTTGGGACTTCTGTGTGTTTGTGCAACGTAGAACAGTATTGTCTTGCTTTCCAATTAGATCTTCTGAAGTGCTAAATCGAATAATAAGAGCAATTTGTCGCACAATATCTCTCACTGAATTTTCTTTTTGATAGACAATTAGTTCTTATTCTCAACAACATCTTCAGTTTCTTTGAATTCAAGAGCAAATACTAACAGAAAACCGCTTAAAAATAAAGAAGCAATTAAAACTGATTAATATCTGTGAATTTCTTGCATTTTCTAAGATGTAAGAGGGGAAATTAAAATTTATAAAGTAATGTGAAGTAACTGCAAAAAAGTATTGAATTAAAAAATAATTTTCCAGTTCTGATGTTCTTAAAAATCTGTTAGGTCCATTGTCTCCTTTCTCCTTTGATTTTAGCCTCATTTTACATGTACAGAGATTGCCAGAAGACCCCAAAAGAAAAAAAAATCTGAAGAAGTAGAGCAGTGGCAGACACTGATGAGCTATCAGTGCCCATGATTTTAGCCATGGAGAGAAAGAAGGTAAAGAGAAAAATCAGAGTATCACTATAATATTGCAGTCCAAACAATATGAATTTTCTGAAACTTATTAGAAATACCAGTGCATGAACTAGGTTTAGTTTCAGCATCCTTTTCTTCGGCCCTTAGCAGGTAAATGCAAATGCTGTCTACCTGTTTTCATAGGCAATTGTAATATTTCACTATTATGATGAACAAAGATGGTAAATTTGTTCAAATTTTTGTTTGTTTGTTGTATTCTTTTCTTTTTGAGTCAGGCCCCCTGCAGCTTTGCTCATTAGCTGCATTGATTTTCATCCCTTTGCCAATTTTAGTTTCACAGGAGCCAAAATCAAACACAGTTTCTTCATGTTGTCTTACAAACAGCTTTCTTTATTTCTTCTGTTTTCCTCCTTGATGTATTTCATTGGCAACCTGAGTCTTCCTGAATGCCTAGAGCACCTGTTGCTGATTTATTATCTCACAGAGGCCTGCTAGCAGCTGTTCTTTCTTTTTGCTTATAGCCTCTGAGAAGTGCCAGTGCATTTGGGCTATGCAGGCAGGCTCATGGGTGTGCAGGTTAAACACTTTAACCTAAACTAAGGCACATCCTAGGGAAGGAGGGGGACAGGGAAGGAACCAAAAAAAGAGCTTAATTTCTTGGTTTAAACCAAAAAAAAGAGCTTAATTTCTTGGTTTAATGCAAGAAGTATTCATATTATTGAAGGCAAGCCTAAGAATTTTACTGTGCGGGTAAATGTAAGTACATCTCATTAGAGACATTTACTTAACACAGGTAACTTATTGTATTTTTTTTTAACTAGTGTGCTTTGAATTGCTTTTCTAGCAGTTCTGAAACATTTAACCATTTATTTCATGTTTTCCTGTTGTGCTTTCTGTAGCAGCCTGTGTCTCCTTACCTGCATGCTGTATTCAGAATATGCTGTCCTTGCACTGTGTATGTTACACACAACATTGGTATGTGTGGATGTATATAATGTGTATTTCTAGCAGAAGGCAGATATGTGCAGTTGCAATAAATGGTCTTCATCATCTTTTTTACAGTTATTTCACATTTATTTCTGTCTCTGAATCTTCTTAGTGAGTTATACTGCATATTCAAGAGGGGCTTTATTTTGGTTTTTATTGTGAGTCGTGATGCAGTACTTCATCTACACCATAAAAATAGAAGTTCTCAGATTTTTGAGTGACTAGTTTGTAGTAGAGATAAGAAAAACAGACCATATAAACTAAGAGATTAGTTCTTGTCAGGTGATATATAGTAAAAATTTGGTGAAGGGCTCAACTGACTAGTAATATCCAGAGGCTAAGAGCATGGCCCTGCAATGTTACTACTGTCAGTTCATGTAATGCCACCCATGATAAAGAACTTATTCTGCTTAAGTCCCTATGTAACAGTAAAACATAATTCAAATACACTCACTGATGAATGGATAGTTATTAATTACTTTCTCTTTCAAGATTATTGAAGTTGTGCTTACAAAATTGGGTAAGAGTCACACTCCAGGAAAAACCCAGAACTGTAGATTCTTAAACAATACAAGCTTTTCTGAATTAAGCTTTCCTTTCAGTGAGTTTCTCAGTTAACTGGATAGATTTGTATGTTCAAAAAAATACAGTTTGAGAAGATTTGGGAAAGATCAGAAAGAATTCAAATTAACATACAGACCTGACTGTTTCATATATGGTAAATAGCTTAAAAATAGTAAGATTTTTTTTTTCTAAATTCTTTGCAACTTTCAGGTTTTACACATATGTACCATGCTACCATCATTTCACTGCCAAAAAACAGAATTGCAAGACTACCTACAATTCCAACAAGATTACTGTTCTAGAAAAACTTCTGTAAGTCCATACAGTTTTTATCCAAATAATCTAGATACAAAAATAATAAGTCAATAACAAGGTCTATATAACATTGTTTGCTCTTTCTGGAAGAAACAGCCCTTTTTATACAGTGCAAACATGTACATAGGAAATAAATATATGGAGATTTGATACTAACTCTGCCTTAGGAACAAGTGCTCATAAAAAAGATTAAAATCTAACAATAGAAAGATAAGGAAATCTTCTAAAGCCAGTGGGTTGAAAAAAAAGAAAAAAAAGGAAAAGGAAAAAAGAAAAAAAAGGAAAAAGAAAAAGGAAAAAACAAACTTTGAAGAGATTAACTCTATATGGGTAACATCTATATGAACATGCAGTGTCATTTTTATTGCTGTCTTGCCATTAGATAAAAGAATGTAACAGGCCAGATATGATACTGGAAGATGTTTAGTAATATCCATTGTGTTGCTGTGTGTTCTTGTCGGAGTTAATCTGAAAAGCTTCCTCCTTGGCAGAGGTCAAGGAGTGAACAATACCCCAGAAGTCTTATCTAAATTGAGTATTAGCTCCATTTTCATGAAGTCACTTTGTTACTTTCTGTTAGCTCAGCATGAAATATAGTGTTAATCTTGCTAGTCCCCTTATCAGATAGCAACAAGACAGTGTCATCATCATACAAGTAAATAAAACATTTATCAAAGCTGAGAAAGAGGGATTATATGCAGACCTAGAAATGTAATAAACATTTGAACTACTTCAGTACTGGTTGTGGCATTTTAGGAAAAAAACCCAAAAGCCAAACACTACCACCACCCCCCTCCAAAAAAACCAACACCCTCAAACAAATCAAAATATGACAAAACAAAAAAATTTTAAAACCCCAGCACCATTTGTGGTTTTAAATTGTTGCTTTCTTTCGCTAAGAAAGATTACAATCATGACGATGCTGGGTTATTAATACCAAACACATCTGCTTTCACTGATGTTGTACTGAGCTTATGTATGTGAAATAGGTTCTCTGAGTTGAGCATCAGTCTTATATTTCAACATCTTATCTGAGGAGTATAGTGTTTTATTTGTAAAATGATAGAAGACCCATCCCTATACGATCAGGGTCCATTAAATAAAATTGGTGAGAGAACAGACAAAAATCCATCGGTGACTCTTGCCTCTAAGAGAAAGGTAAATGTTATTAAGTGATAATTCCAAGGAAATTAAAAAGTGAGACTCTTATAATGTGATTACTACAGACCTTTTTTTCACTCTCAGACTTTGGCCAGTTAGACTCATTAGGAAAAGCAAGACAAAACTGATCGCCTTTCCAACCCACAGCAACTTCTCTTGGTGAATATTAAAAAAAAAAA
>VWZQ01003327.1:93216-128604 GCA_013397015.1 Myiagra hebetior
AAATGAAAAAAAAAAAGAAAATCCATCCATATTAGCTATCTGAGAGACAACAAATGCCTTAACAAAACATAATTACTATTCAGAACTTAAGACACTTTTGCTTTGTTTGAGGCTACAGAATAAATAATAATGTTTATAGTTACAGAGGGCTGTCAGAGGAACCAAAATTTTTAAGATAGTCACATTATCAATTTTAAATACATTTCAGATGATATTTAACCATACAGTGGCTCTTTAATTTTGAAGCTTTCATTTTTAAAGTGTTTATAATTGCATAAATTATATGAAAGAAACTTGACTTATATCGGAATTTTGTTAAGTAGTACATTCATAAATTCTAATACAAATGTGGCAGCTTCCAAGTCAATGATTTGTTTCAAGAAGGCAAAGCCCATATCATACTGCAAGATAACACTGACACGTATTGATTTAACACTTATTGATTTCTAAGTACTGTTGGAAAATATTAGTGATAGATCTAAGTGAGAGGTAAATATCTAGTTTCAAAACTATTAGTTCTATGTTGTAATTTTAAAATATATTAAGCCAAAGGTTGATAAATTTTGTGGGTTTTCTTTATGGTTTTGGGGTTTTGCTTTTTTTTTTGTTTTGTTTTTGGTTCATTTGGTTGAGTTTAGGTGGGCTTTTTTGTTTTGTTGGGTTTGTTTTGTTTTGTTTTGTTCGGGGCAGTTTTGTTTTGGCTTAGTTTGTTTGATTTTTTTGTGGACTTTGGGGGGATTTTTTTGTTTGTTTGGGGGTTTTTTGTTTGTTTCGTTGGGGGTTTTTTTCTGTTCTTCTTTTGTACAATGATACCTTGTGTTAAAATACGAAGAAATTTTATTTCCGGAGTTATACTTTGAAGTGGAACTCAGTGCTGGAGAAGAGGAATCCAATGGCAGTTCAAACAAATAAGGATCACTCTTTTAAAGATAGACTGCTGATTCAGAAGAGCACAGGCTCAAATCATGTCTTAAAATCCTGTGAAAGGATTTCATGTATCCTAGGATACTTAAAAGAGTATTAAATGCACGTTTACAGAAATGGATTGCCTCCCAGTAATGTACCCTGAACAGGTTCTTATATCTGTATGGAATTGCTGAATAGCTTTGCTGATATTTGCTATGTTACTGGGAGAGTAAAATAATAATCAGGGTAAGAATCTTAGCCCTATGATCTTATTTTACATATCTTCCATACATATGAATATCCAATTAGTTGGATTATTTTCAATTCTAGTATCCAAATTATAAATTGGCTAATGCAAACTTACTGTATTAATTAAATTATATTTAAATGAGTCATTTTTTCATGCAAGTAGTTAAATTAAAGTAAATAAAATATAAAGTTGTAATTAAAAAGCCTAAAATATAATTAAAGTATCTGTTAGAAACATAGCATGAGGGCCAAATGTTTTCTAGGAAGTAATTCATGATGATGCTGAAGTACAAAAGTCCCTTTCTTTAAGCATCTTATTTAACTTCTGAAAATGAAAATAATCAAGTCATAACCTAAGGATACTGCCAGGTATTTAATTTAAAGTATATTCTTTTGCTATTGTTGGAATATGTAACACACGTATTTTACAAAGACTGGCATCCATAATTTATATTTTATTGGAATATAAACTGTAAAATCTCTTTCCAGTCCAAAGAAACAACTGTTCTGGAAATGTAATTCAGCATGCTGCTTTAAATTTCTTCAGTATTTCAGTCAGCACCTAGCCAAACTGGGAGGAGAAACAGATGTTATTCAAATTGGTTTTACAGAGATCATTCAAAAGTTTACCTGGGGAGTAAATGAAAATTACTGTAGAATCTGGCATTATATTTTTATGGAAAAGGAAAGATGGTCAATGAGCCTTGAGCAACGGATGTTGAATGTTAATAAGATCTTCTCTAAGACATATGAATTTCAAGCCCCCAGTGTTTAGGAAAGAACCAGTTCTTAGCCTGAAACACAGATTTTAACAGTGCAGTGGAAAAACAAGAGCTTACACTTTGTAAAAAAAACCAAAACCAAACCAGATAAACATGGGGTTTTTTTTTCAAAGTAACCAAACATACATTATTACTCTCCAAAAATATAGGCTCTTGGGAGTCTTATGTATTCTAGCAGCATGTGTAATGAATGAATTTTCAGCTACTTCCTGCCTGATAAAATTATTGGTCCATAAATTTTATTCATGCAGCACACCCAAATACAAAAACACAGGGATATTTACTGTAGGCTGTCATATTCTATTGTTATAAAGGGGAAAGTTCAATTTAAACTTATTTTCCAGTACAAGTCCTTCCCAAGGGATGCAACTTGAGAAATTGTATAAAGGGGGTTGTCAATACCAGCTTGACTTGACTGCTCTTGCCATCTGTTTATCATAGTCCTTTCAGCAGCTGTTTTGCACTCTTCTATTGACTAAAGGATATTAATATTGCTTGACAACTGCCTGGTGTATGAAATAAATGTTTGTCTCATTTTTTTGCCTAACAGCTGTTGATTCATCCATGCTAACATATTTATGGAACATCCATCATGTATTTAAAAGGTGGACATCTTCTACTGTACTTTTGGTGGGAGAATATTGAACAGGGGAAAAAGGCAGCCAGTAGAAGTTAATGACACAGCTATACAAACAACACTTAGAATTTTAGTGACCTACACATCAATCACCTTTCAAAGATGACTTTTCCTCTGGCTAAAGAGCCCTGCAGGTAAGTAGGTAAGACATACTGCCAAAACACAACTTGAATAAGAATCAGCTTGCTAGGTTGCCTAATATCATTATCTGTGACTGTATTTCTGTTTTGAAAAACTTCTGTTTATCTGTTCTATTGAAAAAAAGGTATTCTATAAGCACCATATGTCGTAGAAGACAAGCTATTTTAAAAAGTTACTTGTGGATAAGGACATCTTCACCTGAATGGTTAGAGGTTGCATTTATGTATTCAGAAAAACTACGATTAAAATTTAAAATGGAGCAGTAAAAGAAGAATTTTAAATCTTGTTGTAGCTTACACAGTCTTCCTGTTTTCCACTATATAACAAAAAAGGAAAATATGTATATTTCACATTTAGTTTTAGGTGTTTTATTTAAAAATAATTTTATATTTATTCATAATAAAACTGTTGTGCAACAGATTCTTGAGCAGGATTATTTACTTTGCTTCTAAACTAAAACTTTCCAATGCTTTTACACTGCCCAGCTGTGGTGTTTTGACTTTGGCTGGCCACCAGGTGCCCACCAAACTGTGCTCTCACATGCCCTTCTCAGAAGAAAAATGGGAAAGAAAGCAAGATGAAGAAACCACGTGGGGAAAAAAAAAAAAGTTTAATTAAAAACAAAACAAAAGAAAACCCCCCCCAAAAAAATAACGAAACCCTACTGGCATATGGGGGTGGGAATGTTGAAAAGACAGCCTTGAGGCTGTGCCAGAACTGCTCTGCAGTAGCCAAAACACTGGCGTATTATCTGCCTATTTCTAGCTACCAATTCAAAGCACGGATCTGTGAGGGCTGCTATGAGAAAAATTAGCTCCATCCCAGCCAGACCAGTTAAAAAAGTGGAACTTAAATTGGCAGCAAAGAATTCTCATTGTCTCTGTTGTGCTTTCATCCCACCACATTTCTCTTCATATCTTTGTATTTCCAATGACAACTTCAGTCTGAATTATGGGGAAGGTTCAGTGGGTTTATATAAAGTAAATATGCTAAATATTACATCTTTCAACTTAAGCTCAATAGGAATTGTAAATCTTTTATCCTTAATTATGTCTCAGACCCTATATGGTTTTTAATTTTTTTTTGCACCTCAGGCTTAAAATATGTAAGAAATGTTGAAATACAAAGAAGACATGAGGATCTAAGGTCTTAGCATTAATTCTTAACATTAACTAAATACTCTCAAAGTAAGATAAAATGGATATAGTATCTCTATATTTCAAGGATAAACTATACTACATAACCCAAACCAAACTACATAAATGAAAAGGCTTCAAAACTCCACAAATATTACACCAGCAGCAACATAAGAAGCATTTTTCCCTGCTAAAAACTCTGAAATCCAAAGTAAGGTTTTCAATAATTAGATAAATTTATGTTTATCTAAGTGAAATAATTTTTTTGGCAAAAATGAAATCTATTTGCAAGTTCTGATAAGGAAAAGGTAAAATCAAATAGATAACACTGGTGGTAATACTTAAAGAGGAGATGGAAAGGTTAAGGCGTCTCAAAGCTTATGTGTAGGGGATTACCTGGCCAAGTAGGCAACCCAGTATCCAGAAGCAGTTTCCAGAAAAACTGCTTCAAAGTAAATATATATTTGACTCCTAGTATTACAAATACCTAATTCAAGATTGACTTTATATATTACAGTCCATGTGTGTGAAAATCATTCTACAGACATGAGAATGCTGACCTCCTTTCGCTGCAGTTTATGAATATGGGGTACTAAGGGTAGAAATTGCACTTATTGAAAATCGGACTGAACTGTGTCAAGGGCCAGAGACAAATCAGCTAAACTGTTGGGCTCATTACTGCTCAATAACTACTGGATTATTTGAGATTATCATGTAAAACTGTTCACATAATTAAGCAAATAATTACTGAGTTATGAATTAATGTCTCATATTTCTCCATTTAAAACCTCTTGATGAAGCCAATTTCATTTTTCTGTGCTATAGAAAGCAATATTAGTAACCAAAATTTCAGTGGTCAGGACTCAAGCATCTTTAACCATTTCAGTAATAATTCTTTTTTTTTTCAAAGATTCTAGATCATTTACATCAATAACACCCACTTTATATATGAGCCTAAGTTTCACTACTAATGTAATCACTTACAAATCCCTTATAAAAATTAAACCCTTACAGACAATGTTGGTCCTGCTTATCTAGGAAACCTTTCTAATTTTCTTTAGAAAGCCAGACTTTGGACATGGCATTGGTGAAGAATGGTTTAAGAAGCCCAAGATTAGCGTCACTATTTTAGAGGAAGGAAAGAAAGATGCACAACCAACCATGTCACATGCAACAATCATATGACGTGAATAATACAAAAATAATGCAGTCTTGGGATTGACACAGAAAGGATGTTACATTCTTTACTGTAAGTCTTCTATCTCTCTTTTCTCTTCAAATTCTGCTATCTCCCCAGGATGTAGCTGTAAACCAGTGCACAACACTGCAGCCTTACTGACTTTAGAATTACAATAAAAGGCATGCGAGATAAATACAAACCAGACAGCTGAGTCAGGTAGCAGCTCTTCTAAGTCTTGCTCTCAAATTTTTTATTAAGTTTTCTGTCTTTTCAGTATTTAACATTGTAAAGTCATCTAAATAAATTCTATTAAAAAAGAATACTGGAAAATCCTTCATGCCAGCAAAGACAAAATTTATTCTGTATTTAAAGGGACACCACCTCTTCTATCACAAAGCCCTATAGATAACAAAAATAATGCATGGTGACTAACACTTCTGTGGCATACTTTATCTTTTTCCTTTACCTCAGAGATATGTAAAAAAAAAAATGACAACAAATTCTCAGCTAACTTCCATTTTATTTTGCCATGCTTATGTATGTGTAGTGCCATGTGTAGCATAATGGCTCTTACAGAACCATTATTATTTTACAGTTTCAATTTTTGTGATTTTTTTCCTGCTTGTTTAGTTTCAATAAACAGTCAATGAGCTACCTGGAATTGCATGATCAGCCACAGAAATTTACAGTACAACTTTTTTTCTACTTTATATTTTTCAACAGAGTAGATGTAAAAACATGTAAGTAGATGTAAAAACACCAAGGCCAATTTCAAATTTTTTATAAACTACTAAAACCAGAATCTAACCCAAACTTATTGGGCAAATTACATTGCCAGTAGTTGATTATACATATAAAACCATCAAAATTCACATGCTCTGAATAAGACATTATTCCAGGGCAATCTCTGAGGTTAAAAACAAAAATCTTTAAACTTATTATTTACATTTACTATTTCAAATTTAAAATTTCTCAAGGTAAAAACTTTAGCAGAAATGTATGTGAAAATCATTTTGTACCTTCAAAATCTTCATCTGTTTGTGTACGTACATAGGACAGCAAGAAAGAGGTGTTTGAACAAAATTCATCTTGATGTGTCCACAGCTGGATGTTAGAATTCTGCATAACTACATATTTAGTTTGGATTTTTTTCTTCTACAGGGAAGCATTAACAATGCCAAACACAAGCTGACCTAGCAAACACCTTGCATTCAATTGACTAAATGTGTGCATTTGTTTTAGATTGTGGGATTGATTATATAAAGAGAAGACATGCATTACCCTAAATTACATTCATAAACAATTCTTCACCTACATGGCCAGAATAAAATAAAATAAAAAAGAATTAAATAAAATATCATTTCATTTTATTTAATTTGATAACCTGTGTTTCTGCATTCTCTGATAATTTATATGAGTATGGAAACAGGGGAAGGGGAAGGGGAAGGGGANAAAGGAAAGGAAAGGAAAGGAAAGGAAAGGAAAGGAAAGGAAAGGAAAGGAAAGGAAAGGAAAGGGAAAGGAAAACCTTAAAAGGGGTAGTTTACAATTTTTATAAGTATCTGGGATATCTAGTTTATCTATGATTCTATAGGGGAAATTTTAAAATAATAATAATGATAATAATGAGTAAAGATACCATGGGAGTCTGGGTTTTGTGGCTCAGATTTGGTAGATCTCTGGTCTCACTTGACCATATTATTTTGCTTCAGTTTTCACCCAAATGCATGAAATGAAAAATATTCCCAATATCTATCTGTCTTTTAATTTTACCAGTAGCCCTCAGATTCACCTGATTTAGTTAATTCTGGCATTGTGTAAAGTCCAGAGACAAGACTTTGATGCTGAAATTAGGGTAGGCCCACCTGGGGAAGGGCACCAGAGGGTCAGAACTGATAAAATTATGGTAAGATGTGTGGCACATGCCATGCTCCTCTACCCTGGATTTAAAATCATACAGTGGGTCATACAGTGGTAACTATCTACCTCTCTTTTTTTCCTCTGTTTCCCTTTCCCTTTTTTTTTCTTACCTTCCTCTTGTTGAAATACGTTGCAAGCCAGGCCAAAAAATCCAGTCAATGCCTTGCTAAGTGCATTATTCTGTCTGGTTATTCTGAAGTTTTCTAAGTGAAAGTTTTCCAAGTGCCTTATTCTGTCTGCATGCTCTAAAGATTGCAAGTAAAAATTGTTCATTATTGACCTTATGAGAATTTTTTCATTTCTCCTGCACTCTGCCCAGAGTAAAGCCTTCCCTGCTGAGTGTGATGGGCACTGAGAGCCTTTTTTTCCAATAGCCTAAAAACAACTACACAGGAACTGCACAGACATCATCTGATTGTCTGTGCTGGAACTAGGGAATTATTAACTATCACTTTTTAAAAACTCCGCTGCTAAATTCACTATATTATAAAGAGTGTTATTACAAAAAATATCATTTATTTAATAATACTAGTACATTCTGAAGTATGACTGCAGTCTCAAAAGAAACAAATTGTCATTGGTGTTTTGTAAATTACTTGAAGCAGACAATTTGTGGTTTGGGAAAGGGAAAAAAATCTCAATATAACTCCTAAAACAGACATATCTAAAATTAATCACACTCACTAGCTTCCTATTTTGATTAACTGTTAATAAAAGAGAATGTTTAACACCTCTTTTGGAGTGATTCAGAGGATTCTCATAGTGACCAATCTTATTGCTAGTGTGTGTAGTCTAATATTCGAGTTCAATATCAATCGGAAGCTTCAGCTGTGTTTTGTCCTTCAGAAACTATGTTAGCAGAAAACAGAGCTCTTAATTAAATATACTTCTGTTTCTCAGCCTTGGATTCTCTGAATTGTTGTCTCCCTCTGTAAGCAATTATGTAACTACCACTGGCTCTTTGGATTATTGAAGACAAATACTGTTAATTGAATCTTAAGTGGGCAGTATCAATGGAGAAACTTTGCGAAAACTTACGATGATTCAATGATGCACTAACTTTGGGATGACAGCTGCTTATAGGTCTCACATCGATTTCATTTAAAATTCATTACAGCTCTAATAGCTCAGAGAACAAAATATGCCCAAACAAACTCAGAAACATAAAAACTCTTCTAAGTATATTACCTGAATCTCCACTTCAGTAATAAGACACTACAGAGCAAATATTCAGATGACTACCACATTTCAAATCTAGTATATCTGAATGCAGATGCATTTTCAGGATCATAGTGAAACTGGCGCTTTTTTATAGTTAGCATCTCACTTCGGTATAATGGCTCTCCTTGCGGCATCTATGCATTGTTCTGATTCTGCTGTGGTGGTAAATTATTCTTAAATAATCAGAGTGCTGATAATGTCGAAATACAAAATGTTCTTTCTGAAGAACTGAACCATGAAAGTCTTCAGGTCTGAAGATTTAAGAACAAAACCAGAATTTTTTTCCCTCCTCTAAAAGCCTAAAACTCTTACTCTTAAGTCCAATAAGGGGCCACCTTTAAAGTCACTTCTCATAAAATTCTGCTTTAATAGGGGTTACATTCTATAGTAGAAAATATAGCAAATCTAGGACATGACTTACCCCTAGTATTTAAACAAAACTGTAAATAATGATCCCTAGAAATGAAATATAAATAATTAGTACTATTACAAAGCTATGACTGACTGTTACTATAAGGACAACCTAAATTTTGTTAATATCAACCAGGCAGTTCCTTGATTTGGCCAATGTATTTCAAATGAGCATTACAGATCCGCCAGATACATCTACTGAACCTACCATACCCAGCACATTACTCAATGCTTGTCTCAACATTTTTGCTGAACCTTTAATACTCTGTTGCCTGCACAACATAGAAAACACTTGATACTGAAAATTTTTTATGCTTTTCAACTTCTTGAAATTGTGCTTTAAATGTCTAAATCCTGATGTTCATAATTTGAAAATATAGCAGATCAGCTACATAGAATGAAGACAAAGAAACTCCTATAGAGCTTCTGACTAAATGTACCCAGTTTCAGGTCTGGATATAACCCTGCAAAGCTTTACACAGCTTTTCACTTACATCTATACCATTCTAATTTTACCACCACTTTTTACATATAAAGACATATAAATCCTTTCCATTATATTGCATATATTGCATGTTCTCTCATTTCGTGTACTGCCTACTGCTAAATGCTTTTAAAAAATATCTCAAATGTATTTCCTGCCATTTTATCACATCATCATTATTGTCACCACTATAATGTTGCATATAGAAAACAGAAAATACTTATAAAGGTAAATATTTAAATATCATGCTTTCTTAGTAAAGCAGCTAAGGAACTCTTAGAAGCTCTAAGAAACTATCCGTACTCTGGATTTCAGATTACAAATGATTTGAGAAATACATATAAGTGACATCTAAGAGGAGCTCTTCCATTTCTTTGTGCTTTATCGATGTTGTTACTGACCTTGGAAACTCTGAAGCCTACACTTTTTGAGCATCTGTAGAACCAACCATGTAAACAATGTGGAGAACATAGCAAAAACCAATGGAAAGACTCCAGTAGTGTCTTTTTTAATTAGTACTTATGTAGCACCAGAAATATAAAAAGAATATAGAATGCTTTAGCATACAGTAGAATGCCTCAAAGTTTTGAATTAAAAAGAATTAAGAAGTACCTTCTTATTTTATAGCATTTTAAGTTGCAGTTTCAACTTACAACTCTTACCTTAAAAACTTAAAACAAGTCCACTTTTCATGCATATTTAACAAATGACACCATAACTACCTAAAGATCATTAGTACATGTTACAAAAGAACAGGCTTTGAGGGTCTGTGTTGTGTGCAGATAAAGAGAATTTTACTATTTTGACTTGTAAAAGGATTCTCTCTGGTAATTATGAAAGGAACTTTCAGGATGTATATATTTCAGCAGATGTGCAGAAGCAGTTTCATGAGGCATATTTTAATACTCAGTAGAGATATCTATAAAAATAAATGGTAAAGCTGCCATAGAAACAATTTCTAGGCTATAAGTCCTTGGAATTGCAATGTTACTTCAGAGAGAAGCTCCAGGAGCTTCTCCAAGAAGGGTACAAGGAACATTAGAAGGCTATATTTATCTTCCTTCTATAAAAACGACAGTAGTTGTATATGCAGATATATTCAAGATAATATTTGTATTTTATCTGTCAGGTTGTTTTTTTTTGTTTTTTTTTTTTTGATCTGGACTCTGAATTAAAGGACTCTACATACTATACGTACTATGCATTCCAGTTTCAGAGCATGCAGAAATTCCTAGCACATTTTATGATTTGACTCTTTCATTCACTAAAATTGAAATGGGCAGTGCACAATCAGTCATACAATAAAGTACTAAACTGAACCGCAAATTTCAGAATGGAAAGAGAATAATCAGTTCAGTAGATTGCATAAAAGAGTCCCTGCACTTTAATTTAACATAGCTGCAGATGTTTTTTCCCAATTTGTATGGGTTCCATCTGGAAGTCTAGCAAAATCTTCCTCGGACAGTAACTTTTTCTTGTAAAATGCAAGTACATAGACATACACAGGCACCTGATTAGAGCACCTTAAACAATGTTTGCCTGTACTGTTTGGCCATATGACCTTCATTTTGTAATAAAAATAATGAATAACATTACTGATCAAAATTTATTACTCTCCATGTATAGAAATCATATTCCTTACATGTCAACTTGCAGTATATTGATGTAAGTTTTTATCAGAACTTCATGAGTACAATGTCATTGAAATCAGATTTTCATTCTATTTGTCTAATTTCAATCTCAGTTTCATCTACCTGCGGTTAGTTATTGATTTCTTTGACAGCACCCACCATGATGCTGATTAAAAAATATTTCTGAAGCTACTCCTAAGCTTTTTTGTACCTTATTAATTGTCTATTTGTTGAGTTATGTCTACATAAACTATTGATATACCTTTGCTGTTGTGACTGCAGCACAGCTGGATTATACTCAATAGAGCTGTAATCTATCTGACTACTCACAGAAGCAGAACTGCCTTTGCAAGGGCATCCACTATTGAATACACAGGCTGCAATTTCATTCCTCTCATTAAGCAAACTGGTGAGGTTAAAGCTAGATAAGTTATCAATACATGTGTTGCAATCACATGTCTGGATTTCATTGCAAAGGTAGCCTGAGGAGCTGCAGTTGGCTACAAAGAAATCCAATATAGGAGTGAAACAAACACCAAGAAAGAAAATAACTAGAGTAGGGAAAATCTGCAGTGGAAAATTAAGATTTGGCCAAATCAACCCTTACATTGCTGAGAAAATAATAAAAAGGCTTGATTAAAGTAAATGAAATATTGAAGTCCATTGATCATTAAAAATCATGAAAGCACAGACATTGCTGAAAGAAATAGTAAGTTTGAGGCTATTAATCCAGTCTAATTGCATTAATTACGTTTTACTTGACATTTCAGTTTTTTTCAAACTTGTTTGTGTTCTTATCAGGCTTGTCTTGCTGGTTAACATGGAAACAACAGTTAAGTCTCCCCTTTTGTACAGGTCAATAGACTATGTGGGAACTTGATCCTAATATGACAGGTTGCCATTGCAGTGAAGAGGGCAAAGTAGTTTGTGACAAGAGAAGTATTATCAGTGAGAATCTTCCCTCACTTCCTGGTAGCATTTTGAATACTATCTTGGTTGCATTCCTTCCATCAAAGATGGCCATGAGAAATAGAGTAGCAGTAGAGGTTTTTCATGTATGTCCAAAAGCCCCCAGGCCTACACACAGAAGGTGGTGTAGGCTCATAAAAAAAGATAAGAACAATTATGCAAAGAAATTCCAGTATTTCTGTATTTTCTTTTAGCTATGCTCCTGGGCTCATCACTTTGAAACATTTGGCTGGTTTAAAAGACAGAATTAAATAAATAGATAGATAGATAGATAGATAGATAGATAGATAGATAGATAGATAAATACATGGTTTGCTTCATTTTCTACAACTATCTTCTTATCCTTAGAAAATTGTGAATCCTTTTCTAGAATAGTACCAAAATTCATCACACAATGTTTTGTATCTGAGTTTTAGTCAGAATTAGGTTTTTGTCATGGTACGCATATCATAGACTTTGAACAGTTCATTACGTGTTGACAGATATCCACATTTTTCTGACTTCTTATTGTCTGTCTCAAAACACTACAATGGGAATTACATTTATATATGAAAAATTTAAATATTTTTATCATAGTGTAGACAAATTTCATAATGCTTGTGGAAATGTGAAGACTGATGTCTAAAGATTGTGTAGTTCACTGAGCTAAACATGAAACAAGTTTAGCCACACATCTAAACTTTTAGCAGAGTAATAGCTCTTTTCTTATGTTCTTCCCCACATTCCAGTTCTTTTCCCTCATTCTTTTCTTGTTTGCATGCACAGAACTGTTACTGAATGCATCCAGTGCCAGTGGCTCGACACGCAGCTGCAGTGCCAGGGACCCCAAGGCAAGAGGCTCTGAACTGGTGCTGACCCTTTGTATAACAAAGTGCACAGGGACCTGTGGACATGTGGCGTCAGCAGGAGACCATGACCCCAGACTTTCGTGCACTCAGACACTATGGGCATAAAAGACCAGGCTTTCCATTGTTCTGGGTCTCTCTTGAAGGCACCTGGCTTGAGCTATTGTTTTGTTGTAGCACCATGATTTTATTAATCTTCTAAGTATTCATCTGCAGACATATTTCCATTTTGCATTATGATATTGAGTAAAATTATATATTATTAATGGAGATAAAACAAGTTATTGCCCTGGTTCCCTTCTGTCCTTTATACTTATCCTATCAAAGCAATTATTTTAAATTTTATTTTCATGTAAGACAAAATCCTTTTTTGGGGGGAAAAGTTTACACAAGTACATTTTTTTTTTTTTTTTTGCATTCAAAAATGTATGGCATTCTTCAGTTTTCCTGTAACCAGACATTCAAAGATTAATATAAAATGAGGTCATGTGCTAAACTGCAGAGATGACATTTATTTTATTTATTTATTTATCTAGGAAAAATTTGCCTGCTGTTTTAGTCACCATTGTACCCAAAAATTGCCTATTGTTTCAGAACAAGTATATCAGAAAGGGAAGGAGTTGTTCCATGCACAGTGTAACCAAGTTAGATAAAATACTTTCCAAAACTTGCTGAAGTAAACATCAAGTCAGATTTTTGTTCTGATTCTGCTTTTTCAGCCACAAAAAGGTCAAAAAAATTACTTCTCTAATAGAACCAAGTAGAGCAATCAACTAAGGATGAATTACTAACAGAAAGGTTTTCCTAGAAATTTTTTCCATGGCTGTATTAGGTCAAGTGAAAAAGATTTTGCATCTAGGCAGAAAAAAAGAGACAGATTGTAGTTGCAGATAAATGTCATGGAAGGTCCTTCTTTGCCGTAAACACAGCATTGTATAACATGAACTTGATACTTGATTCAAGACAACACAGGAAGATATAAAGGATATGGGAAGGAGATACTCATCTCTACACCTGCCACTCCCACTGCAGTCCATGCGTCCTTCTCCATTTCCAAAGTAGAAGAGGATAAAATAGCAACATTTTTGCAGGAGGATTATTTTAAAGGGAAAAATTAAATCATAGAATCATAAAATGCTTTGAATTGCAAGGGACCTTAAAGATCATTTTTTCCAGCCCCTATGCCGTGGACAGGGACACTTTTTCCTAGATCAGTTTGCTCAGAGCCCCATGTAGACTGGCCTTGAACACCTCCAGGCGTGAGGCATTCACAGCTTCTCTGGGCAGCCTGTTCCAGTGCTTCACTACCTTCACAGTAAAGAATTTCTTCTGAATATCTAAGCTAAGCCTACTTAGCTCTTTCAGTTTGAATCCATTCCCCCTTTTCTTATCATTACATNCTCTTGTTGAACCTTGTGAGATTCACATGGACCCTATTCTTGAGCTTGTCCAGGTCGCTTTGGATGCCATCCCATCGTTCAGGTGTGTCAACCACACCAATCAACTTGGTGTCATCCGCAAATTTTCTGAGGGTGCACTCAATCTTTCCATCTATGTCATTAATGAAGATATTAAATAATGTTTTTTCCAACAGGGACATCTGAGGTTCCATTGTAAAAGCATTAGATTTTCACAATGAAGAATCCATAATTCATGTGGTTTCATTTCCTGAATCTCTTCACTATTCACAAATTTTAGCTTTATCTAAGGTAAGGGCTCTGAATTATTTCTGCCTGTTTGCTGCCAAGGGATTTTGTAAAGCCCCTCCACTTCACTCATTAAAAACTTTGTAGGTCAAACTTTTTGATTTTGTCCCCAGGCCAAGTACTGGCAAATTGTTAATTAAAACTGCAATTAAATAAATTGAGCTAGTATGTTTTATCATGGGAAGTAAACTTTAAAAATGTAATATATTCAGTACATTAATTGTTCTAGCAGAATAATAATAACCATTTGAAACTGTTTGATCCATGTAATATCAGCGTTGCTAAATTAGATTTCTCANTCAATCTTTCCATCTATGTCATTAATGAAGATATTAAATAATGTTTTTTCCAACAGGGACATCTGAGGTTCCATTGTAAAAGCATTAGATTTTCACAATGAAGAATCCATAATTCATGTGGTTTCATTTCCTGAATCTCTTCACTATTCACAAATTTTAGCTTTATCTAAGGTAAGGGCTCTGAATTATTTCTGCCTGTTTGCTGCCAAGGGATTTTGTAAAGCCCCTCCACTTCACTCATTAAAAACTTTGTAGGTCAAACTTTTTGATTTTGTCCCCAGGCCAAGTACTGGCAAATTGTTAATTAAAACTGCAATTAAATAAATTGAGCTAGTATGTTTTATCATGGGAAGTAAACTTTAAAAATGTAATATATTCAGTACATTAATTGTTCTAGCAGAATAATAATAACCATTTGAAACTGTTTGATCCATGTAATATCAGCGTTGCTAAATTAGATTTCTCACTCAGAGTATATCAAATATGTTTTCAAAAATTATTATGACCATCAAAATACAAAGACGGAAAAGAGAGAAAGCAGATAAGATTATATAAAAAGTTTAAAAAGCTGCTGCAGAACCTGTAGAATAATTTTTGTTTTAAATTTCTTTACTAAAATAAGCTGCATTGGGAAAAACACACCTCTTGTGTTGGGAAACATTTAAAATGCCAGTTGCATATATAACAGGAAACAAGATATTAGATTTGTTGACTTACTTTGAAAATTTTAAGAACCTGTGATATTATATGAAGTTAACAACCACAAACAGAAATGTTAGAATCCTCTGTAAGTATGGTTTATTATAAACACTAACACTTAGCTTATCTTTACAGAGAACATCTATTTGGTTATAATCTATCATATGCTATGTATGAAGTAAACCATCTTTTTTCATTTATGACAAACATTTTTTTATACTCTTGTAGTTATATTCTCCTACTGCTAGTTTCAAGACTAATTGAAACAATCCTGAAAATATCTGTCTTGTCTCACCCCTACTGAATGCATTACAAACTGGAAGCACGGGATTTTTCTCAACTAAGCATATCAGCAGACCATGTCAAATTGCTCATTTTGTTAAAAAAATCTGACATCTTAATTTGAGAAATTAATTTGAGTAATTTTCAAGGCAAGCAAAGAATTATTGAGAGCTCTTTAGGCAAGATGGGATTTTATTGTGTCAAACTCAACATGAAGAGTGACAGAGGAAAAGTATGGTCACAAGCACATTCAAACAGATGGCTTGTGGTACTTGTACCAGTACTCCAGCCCTGAAGAGAAGCAAAAAAGACACTAGACTAAACAAAAATCAGCAAAGCCCACCCAGTATAAAGAGGGAAAAAACCTTAAGTTCAGGGCACTCACAAGTAAAAGCAGTTTACCAGCTCATTTAATGATTTCATATATGTATTTCTAGCAATTTCTATGGTGTATTGGACCAAACAGCTTAGTGAATTCTTACAGGTTTTCAGAAAGCACAAATAAAACTTAGAACAGTAATCAAGTTGGATTTAGATTAAAAAGCAAATGATCCAGTAATAGCAATAATGAATTTAACTCCTGTATTGAGAAGACAGGGAGAGATCTTGGTGTTGCCTAGTGCCAGGGCAAGAGGCAATGGGCACAAACTGAAATAGAGGTGTTTCCATTTAAGCATAGATTCTTTATGTTATGTGTGGTCAAACACTGGGACAGGCTGCCAAGGTAGGTTGTGGAGCCTCTATCCATGGAGACACACAACCAGACACAGCCATGAGCAGCCTGATCAGCTTTAAGAGAATGTGTTGGAGATGATCTCCAGAGGTGCCTTCCAACCTCAGCCATTCTGTGGATGTCTAGCTGCCAATATCAGGAGCTAGTTAGCACTAAGCAATCCTTTGTATGAACTATCCTTCAGGAGATGAGTATTGCTGAAGTAATTTTTTTGTTGTTAAAATGGGATGTATTGTAAATTCTTCAGGATAAATGCATCTGAAAGCTATGGGACCAGGATATTGTTCTGTCCTCAGCATTGTACAGTGAGGAGTTATAAAGTGTGGGAGATTATATCTTCAGAGAAGGAAATGTGTTTCTAGATGGCAATATTAAGAAAATGCTGATTAGGGTTAACCTCTTAACATAAATTGAAGTTTGTCTTTTCTGACTCTTGATTTTAATATATGAATCTTTACGAATTTTAAATTCATGTAGATTAGATATTTTGCATACCTGAGACCTGTCCTTCATGGAACCTTATGACTTAAAATAAGAAAGAAGACTAGAAGTAAACAATTAAATTGAATTTTCCAAGCCATGTCACTGCCTTACTGCATAGTGCCACCTTATGGCAAATATAATCATTTTGGATAGCTTATGTTTTATTTGATGTTCTTACAGTGATTATAACTGGAACGGAAGAATAGAAATATGGAAGAAGAATGATGTACATCCTATGTTCTGACCTTTAAAACAATTATGATTTTCCTTTAATATGTACTCTGTTAAAAAATATCATATATAATGCTACTTTTTCCTAGTTTATTGCCCTGTTTGGATCCCTTAAATGTTTTCAATGGTAAATTGAAGGAAATATTCCTTTCTCACTTTAATGTCACAGATTATTTAAATACTGGAAATCCCATGAAGTACAATATCTATTGACTAGCCATTAATAAAACCCATAAAAGTTTTGGTGGGTATTCTGTAATGTTTATGTAAACTATCTTTCTTTACAGAGTGGTACATTGCACTGGAAGCTCCTAAAGAATAACTTTTCTGTTCTAGATTAATCCCTGTCTTTTTTGTATCACTGATATCATACATAGAGTAATTTCTAGCTCTTCTAGAGACCTTTCCAAGTCCCATTTGGAATAAAGCAATATGGAAAAACAATGATTTTCTATTTGGTTTTCCTTCACATGTACACCTATCTTAGGCTGTATCTTAGTTTTTAGCCATGTTAAATACCAATAAACAAGAGACTACTCACAGTATTTCTCACTGAAAGATCCTCCAAATTCATGATATCACAACAGTAAAAGGCAGAGCGGGGTCCACAGGGCATTGTTTCAAAAACAAATCTTAGCATAGCTTAATTTTGCAAGAGTCTGAATAGCCCTAGAGTTTACATTTCCCTCATGCAGATAAGTAGAAAAAAAATCCTTTTCTTCTCAGATTTTGCTCATATCCACATTATTATAAACCCAGCAAGACTCTCCAACTACTAGAACTTCTGTCTTCTTTCGGATTTTTCTGTGGAATGTAATCCGTAGCCACCTAAACAGGATTATTGAGGATGGCACCATCTAATAGATTACAGAAAGCAACTCACAAAACACACCTAACATGCAATCACCTCTCAAAAAAGTAATTCTTTTGTCCTACTTTAGGAGTTTAAAACCATTTTTTATAGTTTAGAAAATAGCCAGTAATTTGCTGAATTCTGTGAATATTTTTCTTTGATATTAAGCCCCTCCCATGTAGGTGTTCAAATACTTAGTTTGCAATATAATGTCACAAATGAGAGAGGGTGTGGAGAGAAAACCACTTAAAAATAAACATTCTAGTACTGCTTGCTTTTTAGTGTCATGTTCATGTGTGGTTATTGTAATACCGCATTCATTTTTAAATGCCTATATTTCTGGGTTTTGGTTTGGGGTTTTTTTCGGTAAANGTGGTTTCTCAGAAGCTGTGATATCTCCTTCCCTGAAAAAAACTTAAACTCAGAACTGGGCTGAACAGGGCTCTGTGCAGTCTTCAACCAACTCTGCACAGGAGGTTGGTCTGGGCGACCTCTGAAGGTTCCTTCCAAGCAGTTATTCTCTGATTCCACATGCTGTGAAAATTGCATACGCTAAATGGATACTCAGTGTCAGCAGGTCCAGGGACATTGTTTACTTATAAAGTGTTAAGGATAAAAAGAACAGAGGTCACATTTTTTCAGAAAAAAGATATCATATACTTGAAATATTGCCACTACATATGACATTTAGTCTCAAGTTCAAGGTTCCAAAAGCATAATTATAAGTTTTCCACGTATTTTGCGTGACACAGTATATGTTTCAACTCAACACTTATGACCAAATTGTATCATGATGTTCAGCAAACCAGGGAAATTTAAAGGTTTATGGATAAGTTATCACTTTTTCATCTCAGGCTCTATACTATCTTCTGGAAAAAAGGGGAAAATCAAATATTCTGACAGTACGTGTCAGCCAGGAATCCTTTCAAAAAGATACCTTTTCACTCATTGACCACTGGAAGATTGCCAAAAGTGGCCAGTTTTTCAAACTTCCATGATGCAGTTTGGCATTTCTTATTAACATTAATAGACATGCTTATATGTGTTAATAGCATAGAGCTCTCTTGTTAAAGTTTTCTCTGTTTCTGTTTATCTTAATCCCATAAAGTGATCAGAATTCCAGCAATACTACTCTATTGTAAGTAAAGTACTTTTGGAGCATGTAGCAAAAACCCAAAATACATATTAAAATGTCTGACTCTGTGAACTTGAAATTCCAGACTTTAAACATTGGGTTTCTCTGGCCAGGTTTCTAATGAATTTTTCATTTTTGTTTAAATACCCAGACCTATGCTGCATAAGCAGTTCTAAGGATAGCTGTTACAGCAATATGTACTTGGGTAAGAGTGATTAGAAAAGAACAGAAAATAGCATACCCTTCCCATCAAAATTCTAGAGAATTAAGAAATTATTCCAGTCTTTATTAGGAGAAAGTAAGTATTTAACTCAATGTTTCTGATTTTATAAAAAAGAGACAATTACTCAAAAATATGCAATAAACAATAACCAAAGGCCATTGCATTTGTTTAGCATGTGTGAAGTTAAAATAATTTCCAAATTAAAATCATATACCATCAGTATAAACCTTGCCTTCTGATATGCAAAATTTAGCCTAAACATTAGACCCCAATTATCATTCAAAGTCCTTTTGGCTGTCAGAGTGGTTCTAAGTAAAATTATTACTACTGGAATGGAAAGGTCTTTTCATCATCACACCGTAAAGACAACTTCCTGTGTTGGGCTGGTTGGGTTTTAAATGCTTTAAATGTATGTGGAACCACAGGTGTCTGCTTCCTCTAGGGTATCTTTGGCCAAGGACCTTTTCAGTGCAAAAGGGAAAATAAGTAAAGTGGGAAGACATAAACAGGAACATACAGACTCCCAGATGTGATCAACAAATGATAAAGCAGAAAAAATGACCAAATCTCACCATTTGTGCCCATTGGTGAGGGTACCAGAACATGGGAATTTTCATTTTGGGAGGATAACCTGCCTGTGCACCTAAACAAAGGGGATTGCAAAGAAAAGGGAGATGCCATGGACAAAAGATACAGAGACGCTAAAGTGACAGGTAAACATAATGGAGACAAAGGCAAGAAACAAAACTGGCCAACACACTGACCGAAGGACTACCAAGGAACTGCAGCAAAGAGGGGCTTTGCAGCTGACAAGGACACAAACCCAGGGATCCAGAAGCTTGGAAGGTCAGTAGGACAGTGCAAACTGATGGAGAGCTGTGCAGGAGAAAGGGACTGGGGAGGAGAAATGTGGAGGTAGGCAGAAACGGGTAAAAAAGGGGATGGTTGAGTGTAAAATAGCTTGGTCAGCATGGTCTCACTTGTGTGTCTGTGTGTGCTGCCAGGACTAAGTGGTGCTGGCTGCATGAGTTGCCTTCAACACCTGGAGTAACACTGGGGTGCAGGTGCACCTGGCTTATGGTGCCAGCTTCTGGAGCAAGTGAGATTTCACACCCTGCCGCAGGGATCAGAACAGAGTGTGTTCCAAAAACTATCCTAAAGGAGAAACTAGGGTGCATGAGCTCAGTGAGGACCTCAGAATTGGCAGCTGGAGCAGAACCCTCATTCACAATCCATATGACTAAATACATCTCTAGTTTTTTGGGTGTTTTCTGGTAGTGCACACTCACTAATTTAGAGCATGACTGTTCAGGATAATGATTTTGCATATACAGTGAGAGCTGGGGTAGGAATGAACCATTAGCATGAAGGTGTTCTTACACCTTTTGAAGGTTAATTGAAGGTTAATTGAAGAAAGCTTTTTTTAAAAGTCTAAAAGTGAACACATTCAGCAGTCTTCTTAACGCACTTATTATTAATTGTCTCTGATACATACCCACATGAATACAAACAAATATGTATATAAACTCATAACATGTACTTAGAAACCGCATTTCAACTGCTGAAGAAAACCCATGCTTGCTGGAAATGGGCAAAAACTATATGGGATAAAGATTGAGTTTGATTCCCTCTGTTTATTAGATACAGGTTTTTCTTCACTTCTAAAAAAACTTGACCTTCCTAGCCAACCAGGAAACATTTCAACCAAAAAGACTAAAAACAGTGCAGAGTGAAACCTATCCCCGCGGTTACAGCCATTATTTTTCTAAAATTAATTTTGCATTCTTCCTAAAGTAATGATGTAGAGGCTAACATTTACAGTCACTGTACTTGCATCTTTTGAACTTTGTATCAAAAATAGATTTATTCTGCATCATCTTTATAGACTAAAACAATGTTGCTACAATCAAATTGTTGAACTGTGTGCTTCTCTGCACAATTTTGAACTCTGTCACTTGGCAAGAACTTCCTCTACTTCTGATAAAAATTATTTAATTATCATCAACTTTTTATTCATGACCAGGCAAAGTGCTTGGATTATCTGTCCCAGGATTTTGCCTTTCACTAGTCTTCATATGCAAAGGCTATGAAATCCCCCTAAAATCTCATTTGTTAAAAGAACCCCACAGTTTTGCTTGCAAGTATTACAAGTAAACCCTCTCATGAAAGCTGACTCTGAGGTTAAATGGCAGGTTACATTGATAGTTTTGTCTTGCTAGTTTTAATTTTCCTACATTATGTTACTGACTTGCTCTGGTGGCTGTAAAGAAAATATTAGCATGCTCAGAAGTGCATAAAACTTTGTAAAAATAAATACATGGTTTATATTAACTGTTTGCGTTAGTGGTTGAAGACAGTAGATAGGAACACCACAAAAAAAAAAGAAAAAACAAAAGGTAGTCACTAGTAATTTTCTGAACTTCTATTTCCTGGTAAATGCAATGCACAAAAATGAAAAATTATATTCAATGAAGCTGAAACGAATAGTATGGGGCAACATGAAATTGTACTGTTCCCAGGAATTGCTTCAGGTTATATTCTGAATCAAATCAGTTCTATGCTTCTAGGAGAGCAAATTAGTTTAGTTACTATACTACCAAGGGAAAGAATGTAGCATATGTTATACCAGATCATCTGGTCTGTGAATACAAAATACGGATAAAGCAAAACCTAACACCCTCTTACACCCTATTACAGAAAAAAAAATTATAAAAATATCTGCTGCTTTGAATTACAAAGAGAGATATCTGCTTTTTTTTTTTTAATGAAGCATATTTTTCCTTCTCAAGTGTATTTCCTACAGTATATTTCAAAATTTCTCTCCAAGTTATCACCATCACTCTCCTTATTTCTTGCTACTGTCTGCTAAAATATTGATTTGTGATACACCCATTTCTTGTACCTGAGGCTGTTCTACTTCTTTTTCTGCTCTGCATATAAGTTAGTGTGGGTAGCAGTGTCAACCAGAGATGGCTCTTTTATCCTACTGGCCAGTATTCCTATTGAATTAAAAAACCCAATCCTATACCAGCTGTGTATACCTGCAGCGCCTATAACAGCATGCTTTATCTGAGCTTTATTATCCTTCTCTAATAAGTTTGACAGAAAGACATGTTAACAAAGTAAAACGTGGAGCTTAAACAGCTCATTAAAATATTTTCTGATTATAGCCCACCTGTAGACATAATTAAAACTAATTATTAGAAAACATCCAAATATCAGTATTTGTAAGGCTTTCCACATATTTGCTCTGGACACAGATCAATAGTAAATACCAAATTAACAATCACTTTAAATCTGTGTTTTTACTTGCTGGGGCATTCATTGGAATAGCACTCATCTCCACAGAAGGGCTCTCTTTCTTTCCTAGTCAGCCTGTTTATGAGCCTTTTTTTACTGTGGCCTCAAGTTTCCCCAAGGAAAACACAATTCCCATCATCCCTAATAAACTTCTGTTGCCTCAGGGCATAAAAAAAGTACCTATATCCATGATTCCCATGTCAGTGCTGCTAACACTGCATTCGTTTGCATCTCTGAGACAGCCTAAACTTTGTTCACATGTTAGACATTTGGAACACAAATTCCCATTGGTCTTATCACTAGTTCAGCTGAATCATTGTTAATTGAACTCTTGGTTTGTGTTTTGGAGGCTTGTGGAGACTGGCGTCTGTATTAGAAACCTTACAACCACTTCAGGGTCAGCTGAAGCCGCATTAGCTCTGAAGACGTCATTTTCTGCAGTAGCTGTATACACATAAGGCCTCAGAAAGGTTATGTCTGGTACTAAGCTCAAGATTTCCAATATCAAGTTTCATTAGATTCAGTGACGAATATTTAAATTTTTTTTGCTGTTATAAGATACAGTTGACTTGCAGCGGAGATAAAACTCTGCACTAAAGGCAAGTACCAGAGTAAGCAGAAGAGGAATGTAGATGGACACTGTAATGTTTCCCAGGTACTACCACAGTATGAAGCTGACACTATGACTGATCTTTTCAACATTCTGTCTCCAGAGCAGCAATGCCTAAGAGGTCCCCATATGGAGCTCCTGGTTTCTCTTGTACAAATCTTATTAGGAAGCCCACTTTGACACACCATTTATCATCTTGATGGAAATGACTTTTTTGTCTGTTCTGTCTATGAATAAAATCAGGGGCCATGCAGACAGAGGGGAGAAAAGACAATATAAGACAGCAACTTACTGTGTCCCTTTCTTATCCCAGTATTTGAAGAAACACGGCTAAACACTCTGTTTCCACTTTTAGAGTGTCCAACTAGCATTGTCTAATTAACTTAAGTACAATGCCCAACCTGGCTTCTTCCTAAGATGACAATAGTGCTCGCCTCCTGTGTGCTAGCATCTCTCCTCCACTGCAGGCTTCATGAAAACATGGTGATTGCAACCTTTTTAAGCCAACAAAACTAATGATAAAAGATATCATACAGGGGTGCACATTTTATTGCTCTTGTATTATAAAATTACTATATGTGTGTACAGAAAGACTACATAATTTTTCCTCTCAGGTTTGGGTTTGTTTTTTTGTTTTTTTTTTATAATGATGTAATTGGTTCTGTTTACAGATAAGTAGCATTCAGTGGAAGTGAAGTGTGGAAGGAACATCAACAACAATCTTCTGTTTCTCTCCCCAACACAAATTTTCTACTTTTAACTCTATTTTACAGAATAGAGAAAATTATGTTATCAGGAGTTATTGTGAAACTGACTGTGATGGCTCATATGGTAACTATGCAATTATTGCTAGCCATCAGTATAATTTCATTCTCTGCCATGATCTCTCTTGTATTTATATATAATTTAGAAAACCAAAGACAGATAACATATTTATCTAATCCTTCAAGAGGGAAGGGTTGAACTGCACATGAAAAAAAAAAAAAAAGCTTCATAAACAATGCCAGAGGGTGAAGGATACTCTAAACCTTTCTTTACATTCCTTATAGGCACAACCAAACTTTTGAAATCATGGAGCATGTAACAGGCCTCAAACCATTAAGATGCCAAGAATAAATGTAGTAGCAACATTCAACTTCAGCCATCAGAATTTCTTACAAGTGCTCCCTTGTAAGATCGCTCATGGCAATTATAATCCAGTCGTTAATTAAAATACATCTAAGACAAATATTTTAACAGAGAATGTCATCATAGACCAGAAAATGAATAGAGAAATCACTGACCATTTGCACAACCCCCTCCCTGCCCCCCGTCAATATTTAAGTGAACCTCTTCTTTATTTGGACTTGAACCTGAAGAAGGATTAGCCCTATTGAATGGCAAAAATTTCTTCCCAACCTCTAATAGGCAAAGGTAATGAACATGAGACTACTCAATAACTTGTCTGTGCTATTCAACCTGGACAGTCACCTTGTGTAAAAAAAAGTGCTTTTGATACATGCAGACACATGAGTTTTCATGGACAAACTTACTTCTGTTTAACTCAAAAGGAGAGATTTTTCACAGCTGTCACGAAAGGAAAAGGGTACAGGGGTGAATATTGGAACAACAAAAGTGTCTGCTATCTTCTCATCTCAATCCATTTCCTCAAATTTTGGATGCTGTTGTTTCAGCTTCTCACATATGAGTAGTATGTTACACACAGTATAAATGTTTAGAGGCAATGTTAAAAAAGACATAAAATTATACTATGTCTGTATATTTTAAGCATTAAAAAAAAAGCAATCTTAAATTTGTCTTACAGAAATGTGGATGAAACCAAAAAGCCTAAAATGAAGTGATATATAGATTGCTTCTTTTCTTAATTGTTCAACCTCTTTACCCTCTGCTGACACACCCCAATCTCTCAGAGAGAATGTAAATCTAGATAACACTGGACATGAGCCAGCATGAAAATTTCCAGACCATGCGGAAATGTTAATCTGAAAATAAATTTTAAATAATCCTAAATAAGTTTATTCCAACTACGTTGGAATTTTACCATACAGAGTGTTTCTTTTTAAACAGATACTGCCATAAATTAGTGCAACTGTAGAAAGCAGTTGCTATGAAGAACTACATAATGGATGATTATTTACAATAAGACACCAGACCTAATCTGAAGCATTAGTTATTGTCTACATTTAAAAAGTATATGAAAACGGATGGTAAAAATGCAAGAAAATCAGATATTCATAATAAACCCGGAATAGTGTCTATTCACAATTTACAAAAAGAACAGTTTGCATTCTTCCACTTACATAATTTTAACCATTCATATAAAAATATGTTAGAGAAATTCTGTCTTGTTTATTACTTCAGATAGCTTGGATTTTTTCATCCTTATTTCATGGTATAAAATTTTTAATTACTTTTTAGATAAATTTTTCATTCTCTACTGGAAAGAAAGAGTGCCCAAGTGCTAATAATAGTAATTCAAGTTCAGCATTTAAATTGTTATGTTCTCAGCTGGACTGAAGTGATTTTATTCAAGTACAATAATTTTCAGATTCCAGCTCTTAGCTCTCAGCATGCTGCCTCAGAAATTAACTGGGCTTATGCTATACTTGCACAGGGAAAAATCCTGTAGTCACTGTGGCACATCAATGTTGACACCGGAAGTGGACTGCAACACTAGTGACTAGTCACACTGCACTGCTGCATGCTCCATGCTTCACAGAACCTAAACTTGTTACAGATTAACAGTAGAACAACATTTGGCCACACTGGTCCAAGGGTTTTTGACACATCTTTGAAACTGAAAGCTGTGACCTACAAGAACTGACTGAGATCAGATTTCTCAAGCTGAGAGAACTGCAGGCAGTCAGGTGAACATACCCTGTAAAGGTTTTCTACCCAGCTATGAGCTTTAGAAGTTACTGGTGTATGATTTTTTTCCCCAAATTTCTTTATTGTATTTAATTCTGATCCATACAAATACAGAGTGTATTATCATGGCCTTGGCATAAGACAGATTTTAGGTACACAACAACTCATGATATCACCAGTTTGTCTAAGTGTGATGTACACTTAAACAAGTTTCATCAATATTAAACTCTGGTGAGACTGTTTTTAAGTTAATGTCTGATGACAGAGTGTTATAGAAAGCCTGACATATTCTTTCCCATGACAGACATGCTGCATCTGCTTTCATTTTTGTTTTCATGCTACATTAAGATCCTGTTTCTTTATTAATCAATTTATAAATGCCTTGGGTTTAAGTTTCTCACTTTCCACATTCTAATTTATATCAGCTATCTTAACATAAAATTGTAGAACGATTTTCCAAAAGTGGCTTAAAACAAGGAATAGTGTCTTCTATGCCAGGAAAATATTTTCATTCTTTTAGTCTGCTACCTTGTTATTCAAAAAGCATGTTATATCTGGATAAGATTCTACTCCACACACTCCATATGAATGTTTCAGAATAAAATTAATTAAAACAAAAAAAACCCCAAAATCCTAAAAACAAAGGGAAAAAAACCCCAACAAAACGCAAACAAAATAACCCTCAAAAAACCCAAACCCTCCCCCCACAAAAAACCCCAAACCAAAGAAAAAACACCAAAACAAAAATGACAACAACAAAAAAAAGTTGTTACTGAGGGTAGGTCCTTTCACATATAGCAGCAGCCACAGCAGCAGCAACTGCTGCTGTCTGGGGGTGACTTGCTGGATCTGTACAATGGGATTCTCAAACTTAGAGATAGCCAGTCAGCTGCTCAAAGCCACATGTGGACACAGAAGCTCTTGCAAGCAAAACTGGCAGGGAGAGGCTGTCGTCAGGAACACCCTGCAGGAGATTTAAACAGCTCTTGGGGGCACAAGCAAGCAGGGTGCAGCAAGCAGGGTGGGCAAACAGGACATGGCACGTCACAAGGACATGGTGTGGCATTTTGCAAGGCAGTTTGCACAGGCAGCTCACGAAAGTAGGGCACACTGCTCCACCTGGTCCCTGAAGAGAATGTGGGGAATCATCACCCACCCAACTAGAACAGGAATAACTGTGCTTTACATTTGGTCAAAAGTCACCATCAGGTGGAACACAGTGGCCCAGATAGATCTCACAAATCAACACGCAGTTGCTCTGGTCTCAAGGTACAGGGAGTGCAGACAAGGTACAGTGAGTGCAGAGGTTGTCACTGATGCTGGAGGACAGCGAAGATAATTCCAGTTTTGGTGTGAGCAGGTGGACAATCTGCTCAGCCTGGCGTCAGAGCTCAGAGGAGGTAGAAAGGTGAAGGAGTATCAGGAAATGTGAGAGGAGTGGTTCACTGAATTGTAACAGCATGCCCTTGTGATGGACCTCTAGCAACAGGTGGAGCTGAAGGAAGCAGTCAAAAGACAAAGATACCATGGAGGTTGAGAGGGAGATCTGTCTCCAAGACCAGTGGTAGGGGAACCACAACCCATTGAGGAGAAGCCAAAAATTCATCCACTGGAACATATGGAAAGAAGGGAGAGCATTAACACAGGGGATTGGGAAGAAGTGGGGGGAAAAGAAAACCAACAGAAGGAAGAGGAAAGGAACTAATTAAAGGAAGGGACTTTCTTCAAAACCAGACATTTCCACTCAGCTGGACGTTCCCCACCCAGAACCGCATGGTAGCTCTGCAGACTAATGAGACGACATCCATCACACTGGAAGAACAGCCAAAGAAAACTGCAGCAGTCCAATCTGCTCCACAAATCAAGAAATTAACAACCAGTTCAAACAAGAAAAGGTGGCGGATGATAGTAGTGGATGTCTCTACTTTAAGACGCGTAGAGGCACTCATCTGTTGGCCTGACACAGTTTCCAGAAAAGTGTGCTGCCTTCCAGGACCCCAGTTCAGGGATGTCACTGAGAAGCTGCTAAGTGTAGAAAAACCCACAGATTGTCACCCACTATTAGTTTCCCATGTGGGGACAGGGGATATAACCAGCAGCAGTCTGGGAAACACTAAGAGACACTACAGAGCCCTGGGAGAGGTGGTAAAGGGTTTGGGGCTCAAATAGTTTTTTCATCAAACCTCCAGGTCAAAGGAGAGGAAATGACCAGCCAAATCTGACAGGTCAACAAATGGTTAGAACGATGGTGGTGTAGTCAAGGTTTCAGTCACTCGGACCATGGAACTTTGGCAAGCCTGGTCTAATGGAACTGATGAGTTCCATCTGAAAAATAAGGGAACTACATATTTGTTCAGGGATTTGCCAGACTAGTGAAGGGGTCTTTAAACTAGATTTGTAGGGGAAGGGAGGCACCTATCCATCCCAATCCTGCCAGTCAGATGCCTGTAATGGGTGGCCAGAACAGTGCAAAGACATTCCAGATACTCCAGCCAGCAAGTCAGCTTTATTCAGGGCCCAGGTCAGATGCCTCTACACAAACACATGTAGATTGGGTAACAAGCAAGGGGAACTAGAGATGTATGCACACCTACGTGGTTATATCATTGGTATCATGTGGACATGGCTCCTATGACTGAAGCATTGAAATGGAAGGTTTTAGGCTTTTTAGCAAAGTAAATCTAGGGAGACAAAAAGGGAGTGTAACCCTAACTGTCAATGACCAACTGGAGTGTATGGAACTCTGCCTGGGGAAGGATGAGGTGCTAACCAAGAGCTTGTGTATCAACATGAAAGGGAAGGGAGGGACAGGGGATACTATAGTGGGGACCTGCTACAGGCCACCCAATTAAGAGGATGGTGTGGATGAAGCCCTCTAAAAGCAGATAGGAATGGGGTCATGCTCTCAAGCCCTTGTTCCCATGGGCTCCCTTAACCTCCATGGAGAGGCTGTTTATGTTGTTGGAGGGACAACACAGCAGGGTACAAGCAATACTGGATGTTCCTTGAATGTGTCAAATTGTACTTCACTATACAGCTTGAGGATTGAGTTCCTGATTGAGGAACCAAGAAGTAGAGGTGCCATGCTGGACCCACTTCTCACCAAGGAGAAGCTGGTGGGGAAAGTCATACTTCAAGGCACCCTTGTCTGCAGTGACCACAAGATGGTAAAGTTCAAGATCATCAGCGCTGTGAGGAGGGCACGTAATAAGCTCAATACCCANGTAGATTGGGTAACAAGCAAGGGGAACTAGAGATGTATGCACACCTACGTGGTTATATCATTGGTATCATGTGGACATGGCTCCTATGACTGAAGCATTGAAATGGAAGGTTTTAGGCTTTTTAGCAAAGTAAATCTAGGGAGNCCAGGACTTCAGGAAAACACATTTTGGCTTCTCCATGGACCTCCACAGTACAGTTCCACAGGACAGAGCCTTGGAAGACAAGAGAGGTCCAAGAATGCTGCCTGATATTCAAGGATTTCCTCCCCCAAGCTCAAGAGCAATGGAACCCAACAAGAATGAAATCAGGCAAAAATGCCAGGAGGCTTCTATGGATGGATAAGAAGCTTCTGAGCAAACTCAGAGAGAAATAAAATTAGTTTTCGGAAACTAAATTCTTTAGCCTTGGAAAAAAAGAAAGACAAACAGCACAACACACAACAACCATCTTTATATATATTCTTTTCAAAGTACTTCCATTTTTTCCAATGGCTTTTGAATTCAGGATCTCTATGTCTTCCCAAGAAAAAACAGCTGGAAGCTATTATTATAAAAACATGCTTTTATATGGATACCTAGAAGAAAATCAAGTCCTATGGATGAGGAAAGAATTAAATTCCAATATATATTTATATATGATGAATTTGATTTGCTGACCTAAGAGAATCCCTGGATTTTTATCTTGTTCAGTGACCGTTTCTTAGAGACTTCAGGGGTGGTTTTGCATCGATCATTCTCAGTGGTAACCACTGGCAGAAGAGAAGGAAAACACTGTAATATTTCCCTATAAACAGTATAGAAGAAAATGAAACTTTTACAGACTTGTCTGAAAAACTGGACTTAGTTGCCTCAGTAAGGACTTCATTGCCTTAATTGGACTTAGTAAGTTAAATTAACATTAAAAATAAAGTCTGTGTGTCTCTCTGTCTACATGGAGATATATATAAATATGATTCAAGGGGAAAAAAAGCAAGATTTTTTGGTACATAGAGTATAATAATGTCTAGATTACTTTTTCTCTATCTACAATTCAAAATTAGCTACACAAAATTTGTGCAGCCTCATCTCAAATTGTTTCAACCAATCCCAACTATCTTATCAGTTTAGCAAAGCCAAGTATTTTATAGTAATAATTCATTCTCTAATTAATTTCTTAAGTTAACTTTTGAGAAAGACATGATTCTACATAACACTTGAGAAATCACTCTGAACTGCCAGAAACAACTCAGCTGCTTAATTTTGGTTCACATTACTTACAAATTAAAATATGGAAGGCTTCAAATATATTCTTGTTTAGTAAGTTTAATAGTGAACTCCAGGGTTCACTAATTATGAGTTCCACAGGGCTTGTGTGCACAGGATCATTTTGGTAGATATTATGTCTCTAATACACAAGAAATGGTGTATGTTCTTTCCTAAAGGAACAATGGTTTTAGAGGAAATGTGCCTACTAAGGTATTTCACATAATTTTTCCTCACTTCTCACTATCATCTTCCTGGGAAATATTACATAAGACTATGCAGACTGGCTCCACACAAACAACTAATGAAGCCATATTTAAAAAAAAAGAAAAAATAAAGAGGTAAATATTATCTGTCACAACATAGAGCATTTGGTTAATCAAGAGAGACAGAAATGAGACCTAAAACATGTCAAAAACAGAAGCCACCAACCACACTCAAATCAGCATAGCTTTTAGAGATACAAATGTAAAGTTTTCTGTGCCCATTTTTCTTAAAAGAAAAACAAACGAACAAACAAATAAACAAACCCCAACACTGAATTTATAACACCTTTTTGGGAACATTTTCAATTAAGCTTAGCAATTTTTAGCTCACCCTGACAAATCTTTCCACACTTCAGCATTATTATTCTTTCTCCTGTTCCTTCTGGTGGAGTGGTTCTCTGTTGTGATTTGCCTCATGTCTAATTGTATCTCTTCAAGAGCATAACACACCACCTCCTCCATAATGTGCATAGAAAAACCCAGTCATACATAAGGATAAGAAACAGGAAGTGCCTGAGTGTTTCTCTGTTTTTCACAGGAGAAAGGACTTACATTTTCAGTTATTCTCAGTATCTTCTTTAGATTTTGTGATGTATTTCAATTTGAGATTGCATCTGCATTCCATCAAGTGTAAAGCTACTAGAAAAAAGTTACCTTCGTGGCTCATTGGTTACTGTTTGCACTCTAGTTGCATATGCAATAGGAACAGGGACAAGTTTGCTTTATTAATGTCTCTTGTTTTGTAGGAATTTTATTTGTTAGGAAAATAACATGCTTTTAATTCTGTCTAAAGAGGGTTATTATAAACAAGGCATTTATTTCTGTTTCAACCATTTACCTGCTACTTTTTAATAATTATTTTTAATCTTCCAGAGAAATATAATCTCTGTCACTACTTTGAATGTGAAGGTTCTTCAGTTCAAACTCAGAAATGTTATCTCTTACCCTTCTTCCCCTCTCTCTCTTCTACTGACAGAACAGTAGAAATTCAGAATTTGATATAATCATTGCCTGTACAGAAAATTTCCAGATGAAGAAGAGTAAAAAAGAAGTTTTGGGTTGTTGGTTTTTTTTTTACCTTAACATTAATATTTTGTCCATATGTTCAATGGTCACCAGACTTGTAGAATGAAAGGACAAGTAGCCCAAATACCTGCTTGTGACAGAGAGCACAAATATAGAATCATCTTCTGTTAGTAACATTACTGGTTTTGGAGTTTGTATTTTATTGTCATCCAAGCAGAATCCAGTTCTCACACCCAGAGACATCTCTGTAGTTTGAGTCAAGAAGGGAGACAGACATTTCTTCACAAGTATGTTTTAAAAGTGTAAGTCACAACACCAAAAGTATGTGAAGAATTTAAAGTCACTTGAAATTTTGAAATACAATGAAACAATTATTTTAGGTTTGCTTTCTAATTTTTTTGCTTAAAAAATTCACAAAAAGCCTCTTTTGTAAGTTTTTGCCACAGTACTCAGGGAATAGAAACTATTTTAATAAAAATCAAATCCTTGTATAAATGCAGAGATTTTTGGACCTGAATTAAAGAAATAAAGGACTGTGTAACAGAGAAATAAAATCGAAAGACACAAGTGTTATGATTGGTTGAGTTTGCTAGAAATCTTTGCACATTTAGATATTTTGCTTTATATTAGTTGACAATTTAGTAACTTCACCTGTTCTCACCAACCTTCTGGAATAATTAAGTCAGCTACATACTACAAAGTACATAGAAGAGGATCACTTTCTATTTAATAGTTAAAGTAAAAAAGTAGCTACCGTCTGCATCAGTAAAGCAAATGTACTTTAGAAAATAATCAGTAGATTTTTTTGGTTTTCAGTACTTTAACTCATAGATCAATTAAACAAGAGCCTTGCTTTTAGAAAATCATTCTTCCAATTTCCTATTGCTAGCATGCTATGTCATCCAGAATAAATATGTTAAAAATCCACTTATTGCTGCACTAAAAATATAGTACCATGGTAAAGTTGATTTCTTGATGACTTTTTTTGCAAGATAAAGCACTTCAATATTCCCCTTCTCATTAACTCATTAGTTAAACATGACTTGTACAGAGGCAAATATGGAGTAATTTATAGCTCTGTTTCATTATTTTAAAAGAAGTATCAATAATTTAATCTATATATAGAAAGAGGATGAAACATCAGCTTAAAATTACTTATACGAGTTGCCTTTTGTCATTACTTTTTCAGTAGTGAATTTTTCCCCATTTTTAAGGACTGACACATTCATTAAGCTTTCAAAAAATCATTAATAAATACTAATTCATTCAACACCTTCTTTGCAGGTCTATGATGCAAAACAAAGCATTCATATTTTTCTGTGAATTCATGTCATATATTGCATTTTCAGTGGAAAACTGTTCATTCTTGAAACGGTACTGAAGGTAGCATAATTCAAAACTCAATTAGTTTAATTTAGTAATTTACGTTACTAAACCTCCCAAGATATGCAAAAAGAAATATGGACACGGTATCTTAAACTGCATTTTCTCCCAAGGTACAAATTGCTAAAAATGCTAGATAAAAGGGGCAATGAACACCTGTTAAATGACCCCTTAAAGGATCTTAAAACTTCCAAACCATTTCAGACTTCTGGTAAACCAATATGAAAGCTGAAGGAACTGTCTGGCTTGATGTTACTGCATTATATGGAGCACATTAAAACTGTAAAGACCACAAATATCTATGAATTAAAGTGAGAAATTGTCAGCTTTCTGCAATCTAAAATCTAAGTAACTGGATTTGCAAAAGAGTTTTTCGTTAAGTAATAGCGTGTATTTTCTTGTGGGCATCTGTGACTACATTTTTAAAAATCCAATATTGTACAGCTCTTTACTAACACAAACCCACTAAATTTTCTGCAGTCAATTTTATACACAATTTTTGGCTTTTATTTAAGTTACCAAAGTGTATTGGTCATAGCAAAATTCAGGTGGAGTTATGCTACATGTTCAACTTCTTCTAGTAAGTATTTCTATTAACACTTTCTTAAACTAAGCTGAAGAAAAAAAGAAGATTAACTGAAAGAAAATTTGCAGGCACGACATATATATTTGTTTGAAAAAAAATCTAAAAGTTCCAGCATAACCTGTAAAGTCGTTCTGTTAACTTTATGGGCTTTTTTCCCTTTCTCCCTTCTGCTGTAGGTCATACAAGTTCATAATCACTTAAAAAACAATTCTTCTCAATAACTAAGTAATAATTGTGTTATTAAAGGTTCTCATTACACTAATTTCCTCATTTTTATTACCCACCAAGTTTAGCATTGATTTTCCTAGTTCACTTGAATGCTTCAGTGAGGTTTTGGTATGAAGCTACATATCAAACCTTGCAGCCCCATGTCTTCCTTTTTCAGACGAGAGCATTTTTAGTACATGGAATCTAGTAAATGAAATTTCCCAATACTTATTTTTGGGTTTTTTTGGCCAGAAACACAATCTAGAAAGGGCTTTTCCCATAAAATCTCATATCTTAAGATTTTAAACACCTATAAGAAAAGTGACTGAAAGATTAAGGAAAGCTAAAATTTCTAACAGACTTCCATGCAAAATTTTTGCTTGTTCCTTTTGAAAAGGTGGTGGTCAAATGCGGGAAAATACAGCAGCAATGCATATTTACAAGTTCATTAATCCAGGGAGCAATCAAACAAAGACTAGAAGAAAAAAAATATTTCTTTTTCTGAAATATGGTGTCCTCATAAACAAGCAGAGAAAAATAGGAATCTGAAAACTGTATTTTAACAACTCTGGTGAAAGCAGTTCTCCAGTTCTCATATGTGTACCATTTGGGCTATGTAGGCTTCACTGATGTATGGGGCAATTAAAATGATTTCTTGCACACAGAACAAGAATCATTTGTAGTACTCTGATGATCTTAAAAATTGACCTTAAAGTGGGGAGATGCTAAATTTTAAAGCTAAAGATTGCTAGACCAATCTGAGTGGTACACCAGAAAGATGACTAATATAATGGGGTGTACATATTGTTTGGAAAGAGTAAGAACACATCATGATGATATCTAAAATAACATTTATTTATTCATGATGTTTATTTATATTTTCTTCCAGGGCCACTGGATATATCAGAGCACCTTTGCAATTTTGTCTGGTTCTTGAGCTCAACATTTACTCAAGTGAGCAAAAGAAATTTATATCGTGCATTAGTATCATGAAATATTGTTTATGCTATCCAGTACTGCATTGGAAGGCTAAAAATGGTCCAGCTTCTCAGAGATATATTGGTTTCAATATTGGTTTTAATGGAAGTGTGATACCTGAATATCTAAATAACTGTGANTCTATCCCCCCACGTTGTCTTTCTTCCTCAATTCCATTCTCAAAAAAAAAAAAAAAAAAAGATGAAGTTAAGACACGTTACATTCATTAATTTATTTCCTTATTTTTTTTAATTTTCCCAGTATTTCAGTGTGGATGACCAATTCAGTTACAATCTGTATGGTGAAAAGTTCTTGTCAGGCTAAGGGGATAATCAAGACCGTCCATGTACATAAATTCAATTTATACAGTTTGGGTAAAGTGAGTTACTTCAAGCTGTAGGGATTAAGTCATCTAACAAGATTAACTTAATTATTGGCAACCACAGAATGAAGTAATACAGAGGTCAGAAGACCTCAAAAACACATGCAAAAACTTGCTGGCTTGTTGCATGATTGAGGGTATATTTTATTTCTTATGATAT
>VWZQ01003327.1:132905-147153 GCA_013397015.1 Myiagra hebetior
ACATGAATTTCCCCTAGCAACTTGAGCCCATGTCCTCTCATCCTGTCAATATTTGCCTGGGAGAAGAGGCCAACTCCTGCCTTGATACAACCTCCTTTCAGGTAATTGTGGAGAGCAGTAACATCACTCCTGAGTATTTTTTTCTCCGGGCTAAAATACTCCCAGCTCAGCAGCTCCTCACGTGACTTACTCTCTGTACCCTCCACCAGCTCTGTTGCTCTTCTCTGGACTCACTACAGCATCCCAATGTCTTTCCTGAACTAAGAGGCCTACAGCTGAACATAGAATTCAAAGTGTGACCTCAGCAGTGCTGAGTACATGGGAACAGTCACTGCCCTGGTCCTGCTGGCCACACTGTTTCTGAAGTCCAGGATGCCATTGGCCTTCTTGGACACCTGGGCACAGCTGGCTCCTGTTCAGCCACGGCTGACCAGCATCCCTAGGTCCTTTTCCACTGAGCAGCTTTCCAGTCTCTCTGCCCGAAACCTGTAACACTGCATGGGGTTGTTGCGACCTAAGTATAAAACTTGGCACTTTGCCTTGTTGAACTGGCCATTGATCCAGCCTGTCCAGACTCCTCTGCAGAACCTTCCTACCTCCCAGAAGGTCAACACTCCCACTTAATTTAGTGTTGTCCACTAAATGACCATGGGTGCACACAACCCTCTCATCCACATAATCAATCAAGATGTTAGACAGGACTGGGCCTGTACCCTGAGCCCTTGGAATCACCACTAATGACCAGCTGGATGCAGCTGATCACTAATGACTGCTGGATGCAGCACCACTGGCCATCACTCTCTGGCAATCAAACCAGTGTTTAACTCAGCAAACAGAACACCTGTCCAAGCCATGGACTACCAGCTTTTCCAGGAGCATGCTGTGGGAGACAGTATCAAAGGTTGTGCTGAAGTCCAGGTACACAACACCCGCAGCCTTTCCCTCAACCAATAGGTAGGTCACCAGGTCATAAAAGGAGATTAGGTTGATCAGGCAGGACCTGCCATTCCTAAGCCCCTGCTGGCTGGGCCTGATGCCCTCGCTGTCCTGTATGTGTGGTGTAATGGCAGTCAAGATAGTCTGTTCCATAACATTCCCTGGAACTGGGGTCAGGCTGACAGGTCTGTAGTTCCCTGGATCCTTCCTCTGACCCTTCTTGTAGGTGGCTGTCACATTTTCCAACCTCCAGTCATCTGGGACCTCCCTGTTTAACCAGGACTAATGATAAAAGATGAAGGGTGGCTAGGCGAGCTCTTTTGTCAGCTCCCTCAGTACCCTTGGATGGATCCCATCTGGCCCCACCAACTTCCAATTGCCTAAGTGGCACAGTGGGTCACTAATCATTTCCTCCTGGATTGCAAGGGGCCTACTGTGCTCCCTGTCCCTCTGTACCACCTCAGGGGCCCTGAGGATAACCAAGCTTTCTGTCTAAGACTGAGGCAAACAATGCATTAAGTACTTCATCCTTTTCCTCATCCTTGGTGATCACGTGCTTTGCTAGGTCCGACAAAGGATAGAGATTTTCCTTGGCCCTCCTTTTCAATAAAAACACTTTTAATTGTTTTTCACAACCGTGACAGGGGGAGTTCTAGCTGAGCTTTTGCCTTTTTAGATAAAAATGGACCACTCCATGCAAGGATACAAAAGGCAAAAAATTATATAATTGGCTGTTTATGTGATGAAGAATAAATAATGTGAGAAAAGCAACAAGCAACATATCTTAAGAATATGTAGATGAATTCTGACCCAGAATGAGAAGAGGTCAAGGGAGATTTTAAGAGGATTTGTTTACTTTTGGCTGAGTTTCTAGTAGAAGGCTAATTGAAGGCAGATTCCTGAATGTAAACTCGCAATTCATAGCAAACACTTAATTCTGTTAGGTGAATTTCAGATCATGTCATTATAAAGATCAAGATACAATGATCAGTAGGCNCCTCAGGGGCCCTGAGGATAACCAAGCTTTCTGTCTAAGACTGAGGCAAACAATGCATTAAGTACTTCATCCTTTTCCTCATCCTTGGTGATCACGTGCTTTGCTAGGTCCGACAAAGGATAGAGATTTTCCTTGGCCCTCCTTTTCAATAAAAACACTTTTAATTGTTTTTCACAACCGTGACAGGGGGAGTTCTAGCTGAGCTTTTGCCTTTTTAGATAAAAATGGACCACTCCATGCAAGGATACAAAAGGCAAAAAATTATATAATTGGCTGTTTATGTGATGAAGAATAAATAATGTGAGAAAAGCAACAAGCAACATATCTTAAGAATATGTAGATGAATTCTGACCCAGAATGAGAAGAGGTCAAGGGAGATTTTAAGAGGATTTGTTTACTTTTGGCTGAGTTTCTAGTAGAAGGCTAATTGAAGGCAGATTCCTGAATGTAAACTCGCAATTCATAGCAAACACTTAATTCTGTTAGGTGAATTTCAGATCATGTCATTATAAAGATCAAGATACAATGATCAGTAGGCACCTTCTCTTTTTTTTCTTTTTTTTTTTTTTTTACCAGATATTTTAAGAAAATAGTGATGTATGATCAATAGGTGGTCCTTGGGTCTGCTTGTGACAAACAGCCTGATGAAAGACAAACATATAAGTAAGTAAAATAGCTGTGATTTCTCTAAGGAAGGCCTTCTCCACATGGGAGTTTATTTCAGAATAACCAACCACACTTTCAAATTGTAATTCTTGTTAGAAATAGTCATCCTGCAAGAGGCAGACGTCCCCAGGGCTTTACGACTTCATACCCATTCTGTATAGTTCAGCATCAGAGCATTATCACAAAGACTTGTACATGTAATGTGGTGTGTACTGATTCTACACAGTGTAACATGAAAATTATGCTGAAGAGAGGAATAGAAAATGGCACCAAACCACTGTGGATTTCCATCTGCACAGCCACTGTGTGAGAGAGTTCTTCAACTGTTTACAAATCTACTTTGATGTGGCTTTCTGTCAGTTGCATATCTGCAAATGATGACTGACTTTTATGCTGAAGAGTGAAGTTTGGGTTTCCAGAAAGAAAAAGAGATAAACTCCATCTGTGCTGCTGTTACTTCAGAGTTGGTGGACTCAGTGGAAAGATAGGGAGAGTGGGATGGAGGGACTGCATGCCAGAGTAAATACACAAAAATTTGAATTCAAAGAATTAAAGAAAAAACAAGCTCTGTGTAATTGACTGCATCTCAGTGAGTTTGTAATCATATGCGGTTCAAAACCAGTCACATTAAAGGGGTTGTCTGCATGGCATAGCTTAACCCTGGATCTTATAACTAATTAATTCCAGGTGGATTTCTACACCAATGCAACCATTTTATTTCTAGTAAGACCATTTAGCATGGATATTTCTACACTTTGTCCAGTTCAGTTATGCTGAATTACATATAGATTTCTCTGCTACCGTTGGAACAGAAAACATGCAAATTTTGCTTCACTGACCTCATTATTAATCCATGAAGTAAATTCTTCAGGGAGATTATTGTCTGTGTTTCATAAAACAGCACTCAAACAACACACCCAAAATTTGATGACTGTTCAAACTTATTTCAAATGCTGAACTAAACACACATAAAAGGGTTCTGTATATATAGTTCTCTTTGCTATTTCTGAGAAGAACAGCATATGCAAGAAATATCAACAGCTAGAAAGCAAGGTTTTCCATAAGCTAAGGCTGTAGTTCTCACTGAAGATAACATAGTACAATAACAACAATTATCAGATTAAATGCGTAACAGTCAGATATGTTAATCAAAATGTTTCTCTCATCCTTATCAGTAATGTTGGCAGTCATCAGTATTCACATAGTGTAATTTATTTTCCATCATATTTAAAGTGATAGATATTCTATAACATATTTACAATCAAACTGCCTTAGAAAGTTTTTCAAAGGATCATACAGTAAGTTAATGGTTCCTTTGATTTTGCTGCTATCTCACCAGGTTCCCTAACACACCCATTTTCTTGTACATAGGCAAATTCCTTAGCTATAAGCTTTTATTTTATTTTGTAAAACTGCATCTCTGCTTCTATATGAACAATATGTAACACAAATAATTGACCATTAAGCTTCTTTAGCATCAATCATTTCTGTGATTCACACTTGAAAAGTAAGTGTTGACTATGTTTTTGTTTTCAACCATTATCCAGATTTTTACTTTATATAGAAAAAATGGGACGATGAATTCTGTAGAAATGCAGATCTTGATACCTTTTCTAAATTTCCACTTAGGCAATTAAATTCTTTTCTAGGCTGTCTCAAACATGCAGGATGTTATGACCATCATTGGTTCTTCTCCTTTCATCAGCAGTATAACAATTTTTGAGAATCAATTATTGAGTATTACTGAATACCAGTTCCAGACACAAATTGTCAGAACTATCACACAACTGAAACTTCTTCTCAGTGAATGAAAGAGAAGTTCATATCCAAAAGGCTATTTTTCTTACCCATTTTTTCAAGTTGATGGAAGATCTACATGGCATTTATTAATTTATTTATAATTGGTAAATTCACCTTGAATACGAGAGATTTCTTGGTGAGAATTTTGATTCTGGAATAGATAGCTGCATCTATCAGACAAAACTATTGACTTTCAAAACTGACTGGCAAAAACACTATATTTATCTCTGTTGCTTTCAGGTTTAAATGTTTGTATTCAAACTGGCATTGGCCACCTGCAAATTTGGGAGGATCATCAATGTCACATAGAAAGGCATGACTGCAGGTTGCAAGGGGGTCAGCGATAGCAGGAGGAAGCAGAAAAACCATTGTAAATAATAAATGCCCTAATCTCATCAATTAAAAAGTGTGTTAGGCAGTGAAACCTTTATGCGCTTGATGTACACACTCGACAGACAGATACTGTCCTGAAGCAAACTATTATTTAGCTTCAGCTTCTATAGCTATGGGGTTGATGTTCCTATTCATAGGAAACAAAGAAGAAAAGGTTTTGTCTGGGTTTTTTAAAAGTGTTATGCAGCTGGTGAGTGTATCACTTTTTATGACCATGTTTTTCAAGCATCCATAGCACACACAAATGATGAGACCAAAATGATTCAATTTTGTTCCCTGGAAAAAGTAGAGTAACAGCTAAATATGCTGCTTCTGCCACCAGGAAGGAGGTGAGTTTAAAGAAAGACATAGCACGAATTTGCTATTTTGTAAATATCTTTTAAGGAATAACAGCAGTTTTCCAGCTTTATTTGTAGTTTTACAATGGAAATTCTTGGTTTCAAACCTCGTATTTCAGGTAACAGAAAGGTTAACACTTATAATATTCAATGTAGTATTATGTTAATGTAGTTTACACCAAAAGTTTTGCAAATGAAATGAAAGGTACAAAAGGTAGTGCTTAATGTAGTGCTTAACCCAGCTGAAAAAATATCTAAATAGATAAGTAGCATATATTCAGTTATAGAAATGATAGTTAGATATGTTTTCTTCCTATTAAAAATATTTATTTTGATTTGTCTGCTTTCCTGAAAAGCTTTAAAGAAAACCAGAGAGAAGTCTTCAGGAAACTGTTTAGCAGTAAGAATTATGCCATTGGTAGAATCAAAAGTTCACTCTTAATACCATTTATTTTGATAGTGTTCTAAAGACTCTCTCAGTCTTGACACAGATCTGTTAAAATGAGTAACTTGGTAAAGTTTCAGCTGAAAAACCTTAATTTTCTGTACTGTGTAGGGTGGTCACAGAAGCTAGCCCCTGGTGAAACCTCATGGCATGAGGCCTCATATCCATTAAGATTTAACAAGGATGGCACAAGTGCTGTGGTTTTAGACCTGGACTTCAAAGTAATGATGCACATGTATCCGAGAAGCACAGAAGGAAGTCTGGCTGCCTGGGAAAGTTTTCAAGAACATTTTAAAAGCATTCTTGCTTGACTGCAATTTGTCTGCAATATCTAAGTGCAAATAGGGGAGGAAGCTGAGATATGAAACTTTACAAGATCTTGGAATAAACAGCAGATGGGATGGGAAAATATCCAAGGTGAAGGAGTCAGTGTTAAAGAGTTCTGTGGTCTGTGACATGAAAGGACATAAGGCTGTGTCCCACTTGCTTGTACTGCAAAAGGTTAATGGCTATTCATCTTTCTCCAGCAAGGCTTCCAGGGTTAGTACTTCAGCCTACCATCTTAGTTCATGATGAAAGACAACAGCTAAAAGAAGAAGAAACAGTGAGGCTGATGGAACTTGCTTAGGAATAACTAAGGAGCAAGGGATCTTCTGCAGTCTAGAAACAGAATAAAAAGATCTGAAAAGGACTTGAACATCTTGGCAGTGGTCTGCTGTATAGGTGAAGCTAAACCAGACATTGAGGCTTCATACTTCTTAACTGCTAGTGATGCTGAAATATGTTATATAATTATTCAAGTTGGGAGACATGAACATGTCCATGAAAAATCAAGCTGATTGTTGCCATTCCGCCACTTTGGTGAGACTAAGAATAACAAGAATTATTTCAAGTTCAAGCCATTGACTAAGATTCTTATTGTGTCTATGATTCTATGGCTCAACTTAATGATTTCCTTTTTCAGCTGTGCAACAAGAGGACTGAAAGCTTTTAGACTGTGTAGGGTTTTTAAATGGACTGAAAAGCAGAAACCGAGTCTTTTAGTACATTTTGGATTGCCTTACTCCAGTTTTCCAGCTCAGAACTGGGTAACATGATAGCAAGACAATACCCAATTTTTTCCAGACCATGGGATACCATTCTAAAGGTCCCTGTGGCCTGACTGCCATATTCCTACACACTGAGGAAGATCAGTCCCTCACCATGTACCTATCTGGAAGATAGAGGGATTACTCACTCTGAACAGGAGCAGTCTGTTCTGCAAACAAGGAAGCGAAACAACATTCTCCTCTTAGCAGAGGAAGAAAAGTCTTAGCAGAGAAACCCCTAAAGCTGGGCAGGCCTTTGTGGTTTGACTCCCCACAGAGCAGTTTCCTTTAGGGTCCCATGGAGGTGACAAAAGAGACTGACAATCTCTGTCTATGAGGCTTGTCTTCAGGTGACACAAAAGTGGAGTTTGTGTCTTTGGCTGTGACTGACATGAGCTGATGCTCATCCATGAGTGATGTAGCTCAGCAATCATCCTTCAAAGGGAAGTGGTGCACAGCTGTGAAATTCAGGCAAGTTTTTAGGTTTTTCCGGAGGGTTTTTGACTAAAACAATGTCTTCCTTTTGTGACTAACATTTATATTATCTGCTTCCATTTAATGCAACTCAATCTCTTAGCAAATTTGGCTTATCACCCAAGGAGAGAAAAAAAGAAAAAAGGAAAAAAATAAAACATATGACATAGTGTTAAAAATCTAAATATTTTTCCTTCTGTACTTTAAAATAAAAAAGTATTACCTATTGTCTTCCAAAACAAGCAAACAAAAAATCCCACCAAGCCAAGAGCTTCACCATGTTGCATTTTGTTTGCTCTGTTGTTCACAGTACTTGTATATCATTTTCTGTTCATTTTGTACTTAAAATTTTTCCCATTTACTATAAAACACTTCAACTTGATATTATCTCTATAATACAGCTGTACCGTTTCTGCAACTAAGATAATGTAGAAGAGCCATATGAACAGAAAACAGGTATTTGAGTTAATGAGTAAGATGGATATTATAGAGCTCTAACAAAGTCCACTTTTTTAGTGTAACTGTGAGGATGTCTAGACATCCTTATACTTTGAGATATAATTCAGCACCTAATCATGCAATGAGTGAGTTTATGTACTCAGACAAATATTTGGCAACAGCTCTATTATATAATAATACTATTATTTGTGACAGAGCAGAATATTAATTCTTCCTTATTAGTTTTTCATTATTTATAATTTTGCGTGTGCTATTCTATTTTAAATGTTTCAATCATTTTGGGAGATGATTTCTATAAACATTTTGCATCACAAGTGAGAACAGATTGTAAAATGAATTAAAAGGATCACTTTAAATCACCTGACACCTGAAGTACTAGCTTATACTGAGAAACATCTGCCCTACCTAAACTTTCATTTCCATGGATACATTCAAAGAAAGTTGTCATTTAATGTGGCACTAAACCATTTAAAATCCATGTAAACACTTTCTTTGGGAAGTGAAGATCCTTCAGTTCTACACACTTCGATTATTTTGGGGGAGTTATTAGAACAAAAGTTGAATTATGGCTGCCTTAAGACAGAGCAAAAATACTCTGCATAGGCACTTGTAACTTCTTAAGTGACTGACTTTAAAATAAAATAAGAATAGCTATATCCCTTGTGCCCTGTGAAGACACATCAACATTTTCCATCTCTGCTTAGTTCTCACCATTTCTTTGATGATCTGGGAAATATAAATGTTTCCAGTTCCAATGAATTCCCTCACATGGTTCAATAGCAGATACCGACTTATGTTTTATATCTACTCCAAGAGAACAAACTGATATCTGCTGAGTTAATGCTGGTACTGAACTTTGGTATTGTCTGTGGTCCAAATATACCTAAGAGTGCAGTGTAGAGCTTAAAGAGAATAAAAATACAAAATAGAAATGTCACAGATTTCCAGAAGTTAATATTATCTGCATATAAAACATACAGACATCAGCTTATGAGTCTTCAACAAAAACATTTGCAATTCTTCTTCTGTTAGAGAAAACCCGTATCTTTCTTAAAAACATTGTTGTCTATCACCTTATGTTATCCATTTTGTGGAGCTTGGATCTTAGGGTTTGCAAAAAGGATTTTTCTCAGAGCACATGAGAGTCTTGTTGTCACTGTAATAGAGCACAAAAGCAATTCTGTGTGCATGGGTATCATGTCCAGACAGAAGAGAATTAGTGTGAGTACAAACTGGGATTTGCACTGTTCATCTTGGAAAATTACAGCATTTGGATAACAAAATACATATTACATTACTTTGTGTAATTGCGTATCAAAATATTTCCATAGTCAAAAGTAGTATTCAACTTCCTGTCAACAGCAGGGCAATAAAAGTTTTAATTAACAGACTAACAATTGTTGAACCTTATCGTAAGTGTGTGCTTGATTTTAGCTTGATATTAAAAAAAACAAGTGATTGTTAAGAGTGAAACAAAATTCAAACTTTGGAACAGCAGATTTACATGTTTCATAAAAACCTAAGTGAGAAGAATTTTATAAATATACATGATATTAGTGAGAAATTGCATGGCCAAAGGTGAAATCCTCATGTTTAGATCAGCAAAAGAGCATCTCACACATGCATTCCTGGCATGTCTGCTTTATGCCAGCTAGTTCAGACACCCAACCCAAAGCACCCTACCTACTTCTTTCTATTGATTATCTAGGAGGCAAAACTTGACTCTAGACTTCAACACTGCAATTAAATACATAGAGTATGTATTCAGTTCAAATCCACCCGCTGTTTCTTTCCCCCTGGTGTTCAAAAGGATACCCTAAACCTTAAGCAATTTTTGCCATTTATGGCACTGAAAAGGAAAGTTACAAGTGTTTATTCTCAGTTCAGTCCTAGGAGAAGGGTTAAAAACTGTTTGAATGGCAGAAGACAAGGAAAAAATTTAAACAAGAAATGAAGGTCTTTAAAAATGAAACACTGACACCACATATTTTGCAACAAAAGATTTGGCTAAATAAATGCATCAAATTTATTTCTTAAGACAGAAAAAAGATATTTAGTGACCTTTTAGTTTTACATTCTGCAATTTTGACCTACCTGCAAGAAGCCAAGCTATTTTTTATGTTTCTATTACTGATTCCCTCTCCAATTCCAATTACACAGTCATCCTCGATAATGATTGAATCCTCAGCGGAGCTAAATTGTATTCAGATTCAGTACAGTATCTTCTCTATATGCACTAGGAATTCCAAAGATCATCATCTCAAAGGTGCATCAAAAAATATCATGTATTGGTATCCATTCTGATAATTTTGGAAATGGACTTATATCTGGAGTGAGAATATACATACCTCCTGTAGCAGTTTAATTTAAAACTCAGACTGAACTAAAGAAATTTTTTTAATACATTATATCCTTCCAGAAACAACCTTGAGCTTAATTTCCTCTTGAAGACAACATTCCTGTCAAGGTATCCAGCTTTGTAGCACATATGATCAAGAGTGTATATATATAGATAGATTAGATGTAGCTATGGATGATATAGATGACATAGATATAGATATAGATATATAGATATAGATATAGATGATATAGATATAGATATAGATATAGATATAGATATAGATATAGATATAGATGATATAGATATAGATGACATAGATATAGATATAGATATAGATGATATAGATATAGATGATATAGATAGATTAGATATAGATATAGATATAGATATAGATGTAGAGGTAGATGTAGATGTAGATGTAGATAGATAGATAGATAGATAGATAGATAGATAGATAGATAGATAGATAGATAGATAGATAGACAGATATAGAAAGAGATAGAAAGAAATGTGCCTGGTAAACACATATTCATCTTAAAAGGCATTATAAAAGCACTTCAAAATTTCATCAAAGCACACTTAAAAAAATTTTCTTGTTTGTTTTTGTTTATGAGGTTGTGTCTTGACCTAACACTATGCTGTGGCTTTCAAAGTTATTAGATTGCCAGGAACATCTGTAGTTCACGCAGCTCTTGCCTTCCTTTTTCTGCTTGGGGTCGTCCCTCTGCCAGCAGGAGTTGCAGTGACAGGGTCAGGGTCCGTTGTAAAGTGGAACATCATGGCCTATGGGAAAAATTGCAATGTAACAAGGTCAGGTTGAATAAATACACAAGCTGTGAATTGACTTGAAAGTGGCCTAATTAACTTAACAGATCAACTTTTTTCTATTATAGCTCTAGTTCCATTCTTAGGAAAAAAAAAATCATGAATTTTTCTGTAAAAGGTTCCAAGTTTCTGAAGCTTTTTCATGTGTTTTTTTACTCCCAAAAGAGAAAAATTATCTCCTTAATTTTGTTGTTTTGTTTGCTTTTTATTTTTTGTGTATTTTAAGACTCCCAGTATCACTCTCAAATAAATATTTAGAGATCATAATTTTGGTAACTCAGCTTTTCTAGAACTGCAACTCTCTGTGACTAACTTTTATTTTTAAATTAAGAGATCTTTTGCAGATTCTGTTGAACAGCTGTACTATCACTGCATAGCCTGGGGCAAAAGTCTGTTATTCTCTGAAGCCCCTAAATCTACAGCAAATCAATGAGCACAGTGCCTTTCCAAAAATTAACAGTTAGTGGTTCCATAGTATAGGAACAACAAAAAAAAAAGGACAACAGTACAAAACCTAAGCTAAATAGAAAGTATGAATATTTGTAAAGAACCATACTTCTCCCAAGTGATTGTAGTAAGTCAGAAAGCAGCATCCCAAATTAATTCCTAGAGGAAGAATTTCCACATAACATGGGAGATGTATTTGACATTTATATTAGGTATCTCTACTGTTTTTCACACTACGGTTTCCCACATATAGAAGTGTGCTCTGTTAGTCAACATAACTGAGTCAATTACAGGTAGGTAAACTAGAAAGTAAAATAAACACTGTGATTTTCTCATGTGCATTCTGGAGGAAAGGCTTTTTTCATTATGTACATATGTATGTGTATTTGTATGTATGTGTCTGTATATATATATATATCTATGTAGACATAGAAGTGTTAGAAGTGTGCATACTTAAGCATATTTAATATGTGTGGTTTTGTGTGGGTCTTCTAATCCTAAAAAGGGGTTAAATTTTAACATTTGCTTGATTCATGTCCAGAGTTACGTGGCAATATCTTGCAAAAGGTTTTCTAGGTTTTCAGTGGCGGAAAATGCACATTTTTTTAAAAGGTGGATTAGTAATATCATATCCAAATTTCTTAAGAAACTATTTCCCAGATTTCATGTTCTTATTTCACACACACAGCCCTTCCCCTTTCCCTTTTCTGACATACTAAAGACATACTAGCTGTGACTTAGTTGCTGAAAGAGGTGTATAAATGCTTTGTTTATCAGAAAACAGAGGTATAAACACAAGGATGATACATGCAACGCAGAATGTTTGAGTGTCCCGCTCCTTTGAGAGTAGCAACTTGAAGTATGGGTTACTAGAAGATAGGTGAAACACCACCAAACTTCTATGCTTCCGTACCAAACAAATTTATTAATGCATAAGTAAAAGTATCATTAAAACTAGAGTAAGTCTGTTTGACATTCTTACTGTCAGCCAAATTTATAAAAACTGTACTGATTTGGACTCTTCATCTGGATGCCATACAGTTGACAGTCCTTATTTCTCTGTCTAAAATCTCAGCACAGCATTCATTTGCTCTAGTGATACAAAAGCATAAACATAATTTGCTAAAATTGGAGTCTTTATCTGTTTCGGGATACAAGAATGTAATAGCTTGGATCTGGCAGAGGAGTAGGTTTTCCTCACAGCAGCCCATACGGTTTTAGATCTCTAAACAGTGAGTAACACACCAGTGCCTACAGAGCAGTGAGGCCTTCTCTGTTTCTTTCTCAGCCCACGCCTGCCACTGTCCCAGAGGTAGGCTCAGAGTGAGCAAGAGCCTGGAGGGAACAGAAACGGCACAGTTGACCTCACCTGACTAAAGGGATATTCTGTGCCGAAAAGCATCACGCTCATCAAAAAACTGGGGAGAAGTTGCTCCTCTCTTGCCATTGCTTGGAGACTGAGCTTGTGGGAGATGGTGAGTGATTGCCTTTGTATTATGTGCTCAGTTTATTTCTTTCCTTCAGTTATTAAACTGTTTTTATCTTGACACATGGGATTTTCTTCTTTGGGGTTCTCTTCTCCACACAACTGGTTTTAGAGAGTGAATGGCCAGCTGATCACTGCTTATCTGCTGACTGAGGAAACCTACCAAAAATATTGTGTTTAAATGCAACTTATCCCTAAAAAAGACAGGCTCATAGCAGCTAAACAAAGAAATCCACTAAGTGATACAACAGACATGAATATGCAGATTGCTGATGAGATTGGCAGCAACCACACTACTGTCAGCATACCATTCAAAAACAAATTCTTTATTTTCTTAAAGCATTGTCAGCTTTGTTGTTTCCATAAAATATCCTGTGTTCTGAATAATTGCCTTTCTGCCAGCTTCACAACCTCAACATTTAGATTTTTCCACTTCATAAAAATGAATAGAATTTGGTCTCTAGGCAACCTCTGAGACTGAGAGTTCCTATATCGTTCACTTCTAATTATTACTTTCTTGTCATCACAATACCACAATACTTCTTAATGTTCTTTGTATAAGCAGACTTTATTTTTACCAATTTCTAATTTATGCTACTGGATTAGAAGATCTCACTGTTTACCATATTTTTCTCCTTATTCAGAAATATTGGTGGTCTCCTAATTATTATTAGAACAGCATGCAGAAATCAGCTTCTTGGTATTACTTTTCCTACTGCCAAGTGGTTGGCAAATTGCTTTTTGCTTTTTAAAATGTGGTTCATGAATTACAACAAAAAGAATACCACCCATTGTGCTCAATTAAGAGTTTAAGAGAATGATTTTGTTTGATGGACATTTAAGCATGTGTCCATCTGGTTTGAGTCTCTAAGTGTTAAGTATTTTCTTGTAAAGTGTATCAAGGTTAGTAGGGACATGGGTATGTTTGCTGATGTCAGGTCACATGGTTACCCACTGATGAAAACATGGGTTAGACAGAAGGCTTGAGTGGTGAAGCACAAAGCAAAATTTCAGTTATTTGTTAGGTGTAATTATAACATGGTGACAGTATTGAAAGGTGAACAGAATACAAAAAGAACAGGTATTCTGTTTTCCATAATAACTCCCACAAGCACAGCACTTTAAAGCATTTTAAAGAAGAAATGTGAGTGTAACCTTTAGGCGCACATGAAAGCCATCATGCCAAAAACACTGCTAGTGTACAGGCTTGAACACTGAACTTTCTTTTATTAAGACAGAAAGATTTATTCAATATAAATTTAATATATTATAATCCAGATTTAGAAGTGATAGTGTTTGATTTCTTCAACCACCAGGAATAAGTATTTTTCTTTCAGTGAACACCAAATACATCCATTCAGTGTTCATATTATCAACATCTTATCTCACTAAGAAATCACAAATTATTGTAGGTACAGTACCTGTCAGTAAGTGAACACTCCTCTCAGATCTTACATGCCATTTTTATTTCTCTAAATATGCATAATTTGAAAAAAGAAACTGTAGAAGATATTCTACCAGATACTTCCATATAGGAACCTTCACAAGACATT
>VWZQ01003327.1:173677-191430 GCA_013397015.1 Myiagra hebetior
AAAAAAGAAAAATAATAATAATAACAATTTTTAAAAATCTCATTTGGAAATCAAACTTTAGGTAGTAAACGTTTTAAAAGGAAATATTCTAGACTGTGTGCTTCCAATAGACAAAAAAGAATAATGGTAACTACAAAAATTTTAAAAATTTTCTTATTTGAAGATATTATAAGACAGACATACAATTACAATTAATTACAATATAAGGAAGATACTAGACTATTTGAAAGTGTGTAAAGGAGGGCAATGAAGATGATGAAGGGCCTTGAGGGGAAGCCATATGAGGAGCAGCTGAGGTCACTCAGCTTGTTCAGACTAGAGGAGACTGAGGGGAGACCTCTTTGCAGTCTGNATTTTCTCTGCTTGAAGCTTCTGTAAAATTATTAAGGTTGATAGCAGGACCAATATACAAGTTATTGAAATATCGGAACTAATACTACTGAAGGTAAGGTCAATCACATTCTGAGAAATAACTGTGTTTTTCAGAATTAACAAGGAATAGGACATATTCTTAGACATAATATATCCACTTATTCCAAGTTAGCATATTTTAAAAAGAAATTCATGCCATTCTTATTTGCTCCTAATATTTCTTGATATATGTCTGGTAGTCTAGTGATTATTTTTTTATTTCTATTTTTTTTTTAGGTATTTCTCTAAATTTCTTTAAGATGAAACAATATTATAACTATAATACATAGTTACCTGAACAGAAGCAAATGTCTTGCAGAGTTTCTTTCCCTAAAATTAATATTTCTTGCATAAAATTCTTTAAGATTAGAAGATCTATGCAAATATAAAGCTTTCCTAACAGTGAATTTATTCTTTGCAAGACCTTTTATTGTGCAATGTACTTACTACGATTTTGATTCATCCCATTTTAGGCTATCATTGGTAATAACATTTGCTTAATAAATTTTAAAAGGATTCTAAAAACAAAAACATAATTAGATAGTAACACAAAAAGCATATCCCCAAAGTAGTCTTTTGACAACTCGTGTACAGAGTGCTTTATATTATCTCCCTGTTCATTAATTTTATTCTCAATAATCAAAATGTAGGTCATCATAAGATATTTGCCTGAGGGTAAATTAATTTCTTTTCTGTCTCTTGTGAAGAAGGCTTTGATTCAGCTTTTTTAAACTCCAGAAATCTGAATTAAGCAACCATTTTCTTCAGCATCCTGTGAACTGCATTTATGTTTAACAGGTCCCTAAATCAGAGACTTGTCCTCCAGGTTGCTTGTTCCAAACAGAAGTAGAGATCCTGCTGAAACTTAAATCAATTGCATATACTCATGAGACCCAGAANTCGTGTTCAATCTGGCCATCATAATACATTTCACGGTAATACAGACCACCGCTTTTGTTTATATATGGAGTAAATATTTGTATAAAAATACAGAAAATTTAAGACTTTTATTTTTTTGAAATCAGAATCAATAGAAACTGTACCCTTAGATAGTTTCTCTCCCACTTCTCACCTGCAAGCTTCAGATTTATTCACACAATAAAATAGGATTTTACCTTTTGTAATAAATATAGGTTTTTCTGTGAAAGACCTCAAACTACTTATGAGTAGGCCCTGGAAATTTTTTTCATATAACAATAGTCTATAGTCAACTACATAGAATAATAGAATCATAGAATCATAAAATCGTAGAATAGTTTGGGTTAGAAGGGACCTATAAATGTCATCTAGTCCTGTCATGGACAGGGACTATATCAGATTGCTCATAGCATCTTCCAACCTGACCTGGAGTGTTTCCAGCAATGGGACATCTACCATCTCTCTGGGCAACCTCTTCTAGTGTGTCACTACCTTTTAAGAGCAAATATTTCTTTATATCTAGCCCAAATCTACCATCTTTTAGTTTTAGTTTAAAGTCATTACAAACATTTCTAAAGATCCTGCTAAAAATTTTGTCTCTCTTAAAGCCCCCTTTAGGCACAGGAAGGCTGCTGTATGGTCTCCGCAGAGCCTTCTCCCGGCTGAAAAACCAAACATTCAGCGTGTTTTCACAGAAAGGATGCTCCAGTCATTGGTTCATTTCCGTGGCCTTCCCATGGACCCACTCCCACAGGTCCATGTTTCTTGCCAACACCAGCACACACAGGTTCTGCAAAACCTCCAATACCTCTTTGAGCTCTGTCCATGACACTTGACCATGCAAATATGAAGTCAATGAAAAACATGACTGATTTCCAAGATCCCAGCATTATTCATTACTACTTGGAAACCAAAAATGTTTCTTCCTGTATTAAGTAGTTTTAATCTTTAATATCTAGTGGTTAAGTAACCTTTTTGAAGAAAAAACTAAAAGAGAATAGGTTTAGGTTAGATATTAGGAAGAAATTCTTTACTGAGAGGGTGGTGAGGCACAGGAACAGGTTGCCCAGAGAAGTTGTGTATGCCCCATCCCTGGAATTGTTTAATGCCAGGCTGGATGGGGCTCTGACAAACCTGGTCTGGTGGAAAGCGTTCATGACAGGTGGGCTGGAACTGGATGATCTTTAAGGTCTTTCCCAACCTGACCCATTCTATGATTTTATTATTGATTAATTTGAGTCTATAATGAAGACAAGGTAGATGAGAAAATAAACCAATTTCTTTTGATTGCTTGCTGGCTACTACTTAAACTAGTTTTGTTCTTAGATGTTCAAAGTGACATTATTTTTATGTTTTTAGGAATAAAGGACTAGCATATATATGAAAATGTGAACATGTATGAAACCTTTAAAAGATGCTCTGCTTTTTGGACCAGGATAAAAAATAAGAATCACAATGTGACTCTTTTTTTTATGAGAAAAGCCTTTTTGCACTGCACATAATCATTTGAAAAAACTTTCAGAACAATACTTAACAATACTTTTCCATAATATTTACATCCTATAAAAGTGAGACCAATACATTCTTTTACATGATTAATTAAATTCTCTTTTTTGAAGGCAAAGGTTCAATGCCTATCTTAGGTAAGCTAATGGGAAACACAAAAGAGGTACTAAGCCATCTTTCCTCTGAAAGAAAAATAATTTCTTCTAGAAAAGACTGATAGTCTTTCTAGGTATTATTACGTGCTTTAAAATAATCAAATTGTCACAATATCTTCATTCCAAAGCCTGTGCTTCAGTTTTAGAAAGTGCTAAGTTTCTTACTAACCAAGGTTAATTTTTTTCCCTTTGTGTCAATTTCCTTTTCCTTTCCTCTGTTGCTGCTACTGTCACCTAAACAGTTCTTTAAACTTGTGCTCACAGCATCACTTTAGAATATCAGCTGGGCAAAGGATCTTGGATTTTATCTTCGCATGCAGGTAGGCCTGTTCAGTGTTGGTCTGGCATGGCTATAAGCCAAGATGGTAAGGAAGAGTCTGTATTGATTACACATCACAGACGCTTTTCTTTCAGCAGAAAAAGGACAAGAGTTCATCTTCATTAAACTTAGGCAAGGTTTTAATGCAAACAAAATACCAGCTTTCTCTTTCATTTGACCATGACAGGCAGAAAGCAATGGAATAAATATGTGTAGCCCAGAGAAATCAGACTTACAAGAAATAAAATGAATTGTAATTCTCAGTACCACTGCAATGGATATGCCTATTTTGACAGAACAATTAGCTGAGAGGAGCAGGGACTGCACGATTTTCTATGTCAAGGAAATAGATACATAGAATATAATGCAAATAGTTTTAAAGACTTTTTCAAAGAAGCACATACTATATTTTTAATTATGTTCTTTTCGGGAAAATTTCAGATTAAGTAGCAATAGAAATTAACACAATTTGAAATGTATACAAGGGTGTGTTCAACAACATTTGACACCATAATTTAAGAACTGTTGGTAAGCTTTATGATGCCTATACAAAGCTTATTTTTCTAACAGTTTTAAGGTCAGACTCAGTGCTGTTTAAAAGCAATCTTGTGCCCAGGCTGCTTCAACAGATTTAGTTATCTGCCAGGCTCAAACAATTCATTGAATTAGACCTTCATTTTTAAAGCACCAGAGTAGAAGACTCCAAATAATATATTTCTTGACATTGTGAGATTGCAATTGAAAGCATGAAGCAGTGTGAGACTGGATAGCCTGCTATCATCCTTCAAAATATTCCACTCCAAGGACCCTTTAGGAGAAAATAGTTAAACAGCTTTCTCTTCCAAATAAATACACCAGAACAGAAAAAAAGTTTGGTAGCTATGGCAGAATTGATAATTAAAGATTTTTTCAAAACAAGTGAGGACTCAAAAATTGCAGTGTTTGACATGCATTGTGGCTTCAAATCCTATTGAACTCAGTAAGCAACAGAAAAAATACATGACTTGGTGAGGGAGTTCAGAGAAAGGACAACCTGAACTGTAATACCCATGAGAAATGTCAGCTTGCAAATTCTTGAGGCCAGAAACCCTTAACAGGACATAAATAACTGTATTTATTTCTTCTTTCTAAAAACGTGACTGCACAATGTGTCTGTAACAGAGATCAGAGTGCAGCCAATGTGGTAAACTCTAGCACCTGCAAACACTGATATTTGCCTCAGATTATGATTTTAAACATTCGACATCTTTACAGAAATTTGAAGCATATCTGAATAACTTGAAGACCTAAGACCAGTTATTTTCAGCAACAGCAGATGAAGTCCCAAGCAAAACATTCTTTAACTTGTCTGGTTAGTGGAATATGAATCCTCATTTTGTCACCAATATATGATGTGGTTTTTTGAGACCCTTGGCAGTGAATCATACCAGTGTTTTAGACAGTCACAGTGGCACAGATTTCAACATTCAGGGATGCAAACATAAAAACATATGTCCTTTTTGTTAAAAAAAAAAAAAATTCATTTGTGCTTGGGACTTAAAATTAAATGGAATCTGAATACATGAATAACTTGTTACTGGCTTGCCATATTACATTTGAATCTGGTTACACTAGAGAGTTAAAATGGAACAAAGTTACATTTACGCCTCCCATTTTAAAATTCTTCTTTTACTACATGGGCCACAATGTTTCCCAGTAGTATAACTGATATGGAAGATATACAGCTTGGTATTCCCATATCTTCATGAACAAGAAAGTTGCAACAAAGAATAAGTGATAGATCAATTTCTTTGTGCAGAAGTTGGAGAGACTCAAAAAGCAGGTGAGTTCAAGGTAAAACACATAAACAGATGTGAATACATCACAGAGATAAGTATTGACAGGAGAAACTAATAGGGTGGAGATTGGCTAGAAGGAAAGGAAAAAAAGAAAAAGAATAATACGAAACTGTGACAATGGAAAAAAAAATGTTATGGTAATACATAATGATAGCATATTGGTCATACATGCCTCCCTTTTCAGAAGTAGTGGATACTGAGATTGAAAAGTGGGAAATTACAAATAGGAGTCAGAAAAGCTACTACAAGGCAAGAAGAGACAAGAAGAGAAAGAAAATTTTTTAAAATGTAACCAGATATAATGACCTGACCATGACACATTTTTGAAATGTGTCTTTTTTCTATACCTTCAGTATAAAGACTTTCAGATGAAGGAGGTTTTTTTGTATAGTCTATCCCATACTGAGCTGAATTATGCCTTTTTCCTGACCTAGGATGCTGAATTACAGAAGAGTAGAAATAAAACAGGATAGAATAGAATAGAATAGAATAGAATAGAATAGAATAGAATAGAATAGAATAGAATAGAATAGAATAGAATAGAATAGAATGCACAACAATAGCCTAGTCCCACTGCCTTACCTACTCAAGGATGACCAGAATTTAAAGCATATTTATGAAGGGCATTATTCAAATTCCTCCTTTTGAACCAGTGACAGGCATGGGGAATTGATCACCTCTCTATGAAGCCTATGCCAGTGTTTGACCACCTCTTACTGTCCTTTGAAGGAGTCAACAGCACCTCCCAGTTTAGTATCATCAACAAATTTATTAACTGTGCACTCGATAACACATACAGAACATTTATAAACCTGTTGAACAGAACTGGATCTAGAACTGAGTCCTGAATAGCTACTAGGGACATGAGAAAAATTGTAAATCAGTATAATTGAACCACAGAGAGTATAAATCAAAAATATATTAAGCAGAAAACGATTTTTTTTAAAGGAAGTATAGTCCGTTATGCTACCAGGAAAGTATAAGGAGGTAAAAAAAAAGCAAGGAAACTCAAGAGAACAGACTTCAGCAGAAAGAGTCAGAAAACCTACTCTTTGTGGCAGCTTGTTTCAGCTTCCACTCACTCCATTGACCCTCACCATAGGAGGGAAGAATGTAAAGGAGTCCATGGACAAAGGGGAATATGCCATATGTAGTACCAGAGGAGCTTAGAAAAGCATTTGATACAGGGCCTGAGGAAATCTGGCTTCAAAGAATAACTTGAAGTCATCTGGATGTGAACCAGTCTTCTATGAACTGAAAATTGCCTGAAGGGCAAGGCAGAAAAGAAAAATATAAGTGTCTGTACTGCCTGGTCTATGAAAGCAGTTCGTTATCTGAAGTCTCTTACTCTATTAAACTAGGATTGACAACTACAGAAAGAGAAATAACACCGATGAAAGGAGAAGTAGAGGTCAAAAATGTCTAACATTGAAGACCACACAGAAAAGTATTCTGAAATGTATCTACTCTAAGAGCAGCTGTTAAGAGTGATCCTTGCACATAAGTTAATGGACAAATGTTTACAGCNAATATAATATAAATTTAGATTTTATAATCTAAATATTTTATTTATGTCTGTTTATTTTATTACCCTGCATTTGGGCCTAAGTGATTCACAGAATTCTGCCAGATTGAAGTTGTGATTATACATTGATTTAGCTAAACCAATGTAAAACTTACAACATTATGTTTTAATGTTTTGTGTAGGATTTACTTCTTTAAAAATTTACAGGCACAAGTGAAACAAATGCAGACAATTTAAGCTGATTTAAACTATAAGAAAACCCACTTCTTTCTTGCATTGCTTCTGCTACCTAAGCTAGTTTTGNGAATAGAATAGAATAGAATAGAATAGAATGCACAACAATAGCCTAGTCCCACTGCCTTACCTACTCAAGGATGACCAGAATTTAAAGCATATTTATGAAGGGCATTATTCAAATTCCTCCTTTTGAACCAGTGACAGGCATGGGGAATTGATCACCTCTCTATGAAGCCTATGCCAGTGTTTGACCACCTCTTACTGTCCTTTGAAGGAGTCAACAGCACCTCCCAGTTTAGTATCATCAACAAATTTATTAACTGTGCACTCGATAACACATACAGAACATTTATAAACCTGTTGAACAGAACTGGATCTAGAACTGAGTCCTGAATAGCTACTAGGGACATGAGAAAAATTGTAAATCAGTATAATTGAACCACAGAGAGTATAAATCAAAAATATATTAAGCAGAAAACGATTTTTTTTAAAGGAAGTATAGTCCGTTATGCTACCAGGAAAGTATAAGGAGGTAAAAAAAAAGCAAGGAAACTCAAGAGAACAGACTTCAGCAGAAAGAGTCAGAAAACCTACTCTTTGTGGCAGCTTGTTTCAGCTTCCACTCACTCCATTGACCCTCACCATAGGAGGGAAGAATGTAAAGGAGTCCATGGACAAAGGGGAATATGCCATATGTAGTACCAGAGGAGCTTAGAAAAGCATTTGATACAGGGCCTGAGGAAATCTGGCTTCAAAGAATAACTTGAAGTCATCTGGATGTGAACCAGTCTTCTATGAACTGAAAATTGCCTGAAGGGCAAGGCAGAAAAGAAAAATATAAGTGTCTGTACTGCCTGGTCTATGAAAGCAGTTCGTTATCTGAAGTCTCTTACTCTATTAAACTAGGATTGACAACTACAGAAAGAGAAATAACACCGATGAAAGGAGAAGTAGAGGTCAAAAATGTCTAACATTGAAGACCACACAGAAAAGTATTCTGAAATGTATCTACTCTAAGAGCAGCTGTTAAGAGTGATCCTTGCACATAAGTTAATGGACAAATGTTTACAGCAGTATCAAAACCAATAATTCAGCATCATGTCATAGACAAGTGATGTTTTCTTATATTTTTCTACATGTAAATGACCAAGGCAAAGAAACTGGTTACTACATTTCTCATCCAAACTAAACATGTATTAAACACATTTTCTGAAGACAGACAGACAGGATATGAAAAAAAATAGAGGCCAAGCTATTAATCCCCTCTTTATTCAAGAGTAGAGTACCAGGGCACATGGGTAATAAAAAGCAAACAACAGAAGAAATGGCAGAGAGCCGCCATCTCATATGGTACTTTCTGTTTGATTTAAGTACACAAAGTTTGACCAAAAACCTGCGTTGAAAGAAGATTACAAAGAGAATGTATGTTCTGCCTCCCCAGAAAGAGTACATCAGAGCTAAGTACACTCAGTCTGTCCTGTGGGATATAGTCCCTAATCAATGGAATACTTGCAGAATTTTGCAATAAACTGTGAGGACTCAGTGTCAATCCTGGTATCTGTATATTTTATTTTATAATCTAAATTTTAGATTTTATNAAATCCCTTTCAGCTGGAAAATTTCACTGTGAATTTTTTTTAAGCCAAGAGAACTGTACCTGTATTGTAAGAAATAATTTTAGAAGTTAAAGCTTTTCACCATTAAAATCAATGTTTATCAAATACAACTCAAAAAATATTTGTAAGTGATGATTTCACTAGTCCCTCTTGATCACATCAGCCGATACCAGTCTCATCCTCTTTATTAAATATACACTACACATAACTAAAATCAGCATTCTATACATTTTGATATGAAATTTATATTAGAAACTTGTTTGTCATTGGGAAGAAAGTGATTTGTTTCCATATGTGAATCTAAATGCAATTGTCCTCTAATATTTTTTTTGCTCATTTGGGCAAAATTCTTTACTATAAATCTGGTTAGCTGTTTTCCAAGTGCACCCACACTGAAATGAAATGTGCAGTTTCATGATGTATTTATGATGATATTATAATATTTTTCCAGAGAGTTAAATTAGTGGAAAACTTTCTCCCCTGAAAAGTAGGCTCAGATGAATGGCAATCCACAGAAGACGGCATGGGAACTCAGACCAGTGAAGCAAACCATACAGAGAACACCGACTGCAGAAATTTGAGGCTATTTAGACAGTGTTATAGTATTTTCTTGCCTTTTTACATGTTAATAATTAATTTTGGTTAAGTTCTGAGCTCAGAAGTTTTCAGTGTTTTGCTAAGGTCATACCAGATGATTCTTTGTACATGACTCAAGTCCTAGAGTTTTGTGCAGGTACTGTTGTTTAGATTCTCATTTACTTGTCTTAAGCTCATATTCCACAGTAGCCGTAAATGCATTTGGTGAATTAATATGAATTAATATCAGACTGTGTGTTCTTACACTTAGACATTCTTGCTCTAAAACATGTGCATTTTCTTGTGGATTAACTCTGCTGAGGATAGACAGCATAGAGTCACTCACTCACCTCCTCCAGCAGAATGGAGGAAAAAGAAAGGAGAATAAACCCAAGAAAAAATGGGGGTCAGAATAAAACAGAAAATCAAACAAGAAACACTTTAATAGGTGAATGGTAAATGGAAGAAGAAGGATTAAAAACTAAACAAGTGATAAAAAAGCGATTACTCACAATCTCATTTGGTCAGAACAATATCCAGTTTACAAATAAAAAGTAGGTAAGCACCGTTTTTTCCTTTCAATGCCAATGATGTTTTTATATATTATGAAATATCTCTTTGGTTATTTTGGGTAATCTGCCCAGTTGTGTCCGCACCCTACAAACCCTCTCCCCTCCCAGTCTTTTCAGTTGAGGGGCAGAGTGAGACACCAAGGAGGCTGTGTAAATTCTGCTTTGATCAAAAATCCAAAATATAGCATGATACAAGCTGCTTTGAAGGAAATTAACTCTATCCTAACCAGGTCCAGTACAAATACCTAAATTAACCTTACATTTTAAAATAGACAACAATGGTTCGTTTGCTCAAGGAAATAAAAGACGTGACATCATAATATAGAAATAAAATACACTTCCTGTAGAATAAAATGTAAATTGTCTTTACTTTATAGACTATTTACATAAAGTTACCTTTCCTCTTTTTTGTAGTGAAGGCCTTTTTTGATCAGGTCATATTACCAGTTGATTTTAACACAGTCACAGCAAATATATTTTTATCTATAACCTATATGTAGGAATGGACAGTCATTTCAGTGCTCAAGTTTCTTCAAGCAACACCTTCTGGTGCTTCTCCTTGTTATAGTAATATACCTTTTGCATGTTTTCTTAAGAAGGCATTTCAAAGTAGTATTCCTGTGATTAAACTGGAAATGGATCTTCAGGACATATCCTTTTCAAACATTGCAAGTAAATCAACAATTAAAATTCAGTCTTCACTTACACACCAGATTTATAACTAAGTGATAGTATACAATCTTTCTTTTGAGTTCCTAACCAGGTTTCATTTTTACACCTAGATTTAGATAAACAGTGCAAATACTGCCTGTAATATTTTACTGCATGAGTTTGCCACTCCCAGACACAAAACTGCAGTGCACGCTGAGTGCACTAATGACTAAGCAGCTTTATAATAATCTTTGTTTTTAACAGCCTGCCTTCACCAGGTTTTATTTTAATTGCTTCATTAAAATATTTCAAAGTCCATCTGAGAATCTCATCTGTTCACCCTTAAAACTTCTTTCAGAGAAAACCGATTCACTTCCCTTCTGATTTCCTGTCACAAGAGTGAATTATGTAAATGTGATGAAAAAATAATTGATTGCTGAGCTGCAAACTAGTGGGAATTTGTGGAGAACACAGGCTGGGATATCTGAGGGACATGAAATAATAGTGACTGCAGGGATAAACAGAGACAGGGAATAAAGACAGGGTTCAATTTCCATTAGGGGGTTAATCTTCAGCAGGTACTTTGCATTTATACAACCTCTATGTTTGGAAAGGAGAGACAAGATTTAGGGAACTTTAATCAGGAATACAAAAAGAAATAATTTTCTGCTTGATTGGAAAAAATGCAATATTTAATTATCCAAATGTATTTACACTTTTGCAAACAAACTTCCAATCTTTAACTGCAGTAAATACTGAAGTTATTTATAGTTCAAATACAGCTGATTTAGCTGATTTAATAAAATAAGAAAAAAATAAACAGTAGTCCTAATGCAGTGGGGAAGGTCTGTTTCTGAAAGGAAGAGCTGCATTTTTAAAAAGCATTCACAATCAACTATTACTGCTTATATAAGAGAATAGTAATTGATAGTGATGAGTTTGAAACAGTAGCTGGTAACCTGGCTCCAAACACTTACTTGAAACTTGATTTTGATCAAAAAAAAGCCGTTTGGATGGTAGAACTGTATATATACTAGCAAAGAATTTTAGTCAGAAGAAAAATTTCATTCTTCTTTGCAAATCAAATGATGTAATATAAATTTGGTATGGCAGATGTATGTTGAAATATGTGGGATTATTTGAGGGATTGCAAAAAACATATCTGATTAGGAAAAATAATAATTATTTTTCAGTTTCTTTTCTGTCTTATTAGTAGAAGTGAAGCCTAAATTAGTAAATCACCATGCCTTATGGTTTAATTCATTTAGACTTATCTAATGTCCACATAAATTTTATATACACAATATGTTTATATAATTTTTTTCCTCATCCTATCTACAATTTTTTAGTTTTATCCCACTGATTGCACAACTGAATATGTCAGTGTTACTCACTAAAGAATTTTTTTTTTAATTGGAGAGAAACTTTTGCAAAAATTTGAGATTTACGGTGTTTTCTGAGAATGGTTTGGCATGTATTTTATTTAACCTGGTTATTAGAGAAGTTCCAGACAGAAGTTCCCCACTGAGAAAGCTCTGCCTAAAGGAATTTGTTATAGAAATAGCTTTAACAGATCCACATGCTAGGACTAGTTTGTTGGGGTTTTTTAATAAATGTAAAACAGAGACCTGCTATTCATTATTGATTGTGCTGTAGCCGCCAGATCTGCTTTAAGGGATTATTCATAAATTGGTTTGCTATCTAGTCACTTAACTCGTGTATATAATTTTAAATGAAGACTGCCATTTGTAGTTCTGTCCTGTCTCTTAACTTAGCTCTTGCTCAGTTTTCTGTTCTGAGACAAATATGACAAGCATTTTTTCCCAAAATTAAACTAATTCAGATTGTGCCACTGTGAATTAATATGTTTCTTTATACTAAATGCAGATCTAGTTAAAGAACAAAAAAAAAAAACCCACCAAAACCAAAAAACAACCAAAACCAAAAAAACCCCCAAAACTACCCCAGCCAAGCAACCAAATCTTTCATAGTAAGGTTGCAAATCTGGTTTTGTGTTTCATCGATGTATTCTTTAATAACTAAATATCTGTAGGCATAATAACTATTACCAAGGCAACTGAGATATCAATTTATGCTATTTCTTACTTGTTTTTTTACCAACCCGACAGGATTTGGATGACATGTGACCACAGACAGGATGTTTATGAAACAAAACTGGGTTTCTCTTCTTATGCTTGAAGTCACATCTGATCTTTTATTGACAGGGAGACAACTCTTAGGGAGACTGACCTGTTGCATGCATGGGGACAGAAAAATGGTCCACTTGACCATTTTGTCAGTGACTACATGAGACGAATGTGGTGTCCTGAGTGTGCCCATCCCTGTATTAGTGCTAAGCATAAAGATCTCTTTGTGAGTTGAAGCAGTGACAGGAATGGGAATGGCTCCAAGGAACTTCATGAACCTGATCAGGATAGACATAAAAGACCAGAATTTCAGATTCTTCAAAGATTACATGATGAACATTTGTGTCTTGGTCATAAAAATGATACATTTTTGGAATTTACATCACTTAGTGCAGCAAGTAAGTCATATAAGTGCCGCCCAATTTTCATTTCATATGGCTTAGAATGGAAAAGATATCAATGCTATTGTTTATGTTACACTGCTCAATTTTACTGTTAAGTGGGAGATATACAACTGAATTAAAGCAAATGGACATGTATTTTTAATTTACATCTTTGGGAATATTTTAAATGTAATTCTCACGTTATTAGTAATTTGCTCTAGAATACATATTTCTCTGTATTTTTCTCTCCAAAGCATCAGATATTTGTTAATAAATATTCTTCCCTATCTAAAATTAGGAGCTCTAATTATAACATCTACATCTTTGATGAGAAAAGTCTTTTAAACAGAGTGCTAATTATGATTAATTTATTGGTTGATGCTGCTATCATCTATATTCAATGCACCTGTTAAAATGGCAATAAACATTCAAATATAGCTTTTTAGTAATTTGCTTTATTTAAGAGAATAAAAAATATTTTTCTAATCAGTAATCATATTTCTTATTTATAACATCCTTAATGAGAATAATATGATTTTTTTTCAGTACTCAGATAGTCACAAAACCACCAAGAGATATAAATTTGCAAGTGTAGAAATACAAAGTAAATATACATCAGTTGTAGATAGGCTGCCACTGCCTTTTGTTTATGATCAGTATGGAAATAGACAAAGGCTTCAAAAAACCCCAAACATTGATTTTTAATGGATTTTATATGGATGAAATATGGGTTTTCCTTGTTCTTTTTTGCAATAACATTTTACCACATGTATAACCTTATTGCCCAGGTAAAAATATCCAATAGCTCAGATACTCACCTGTTCCAACATGTGCAACAGTTAACCTGGAACTGGTTGTGAGAAAGAGTTTATTTTAAAAATTACTCCTTGATATTCTTTAGGGCCACAGCACAATTACATACAGAGAATCCACACAGAGCTGAAAGGGAAATGAAATCTGCTAAATACATACACACTTGCTCCTAATCGCCTTCACTAAAGCTAACCTGGGATTCATGTGGGTTTTGGGGATGACCAAGGCTTCATTCAATCATAACTCTGCTGACCAATTAGGCAGAATTTTGCAATCCCAAAATGTTCAATTATTGTACAAATCCCTGATATGCAAGGGTGCAGACTTTTTCCAGGTTCTTTAAGTAGTTCTGATTTTTGGGACAGGAGGAAGTCCTTAAAGGGTTTTTGCTTATCCCTACTGTTCACTGCTAGGAGAGATGACAAAAGCACATGAGCAAATGACTGACTACACTTCTCCCTGTCTATAGCACTCTTCACAGAAGCCAAAGCAGTCTCAGCTGGGAAATTAGATGCCTTTTGTCTCCATGCCTGAGAGGTGGACAGGAGCAGGGCCACCCACAGGGTTACAGACTCCTTCTCCTAAAGTGATAAGGAGCAGTCAAGGGTCTCAGTATGGAGAACTGAAGCTGTGGCACTGTCTGGTCCTCAAACAACAACAAAAAAGAAATAAAGTATTGGTGGTTGGTTGGTTGATTTGTAGTTTTTGCTTATTTCATTTGAATGAAAACCCAGCTCTTGGTTTGCTATAATTTATACCTTCATACTATTAAGTATTTTCAAATTTTAAGATGACTTCTTAGAGCTCATAAAAGCAATGGCAGCATCTAAATAGATTCTGTGAAGTTTTGCAGATTAAGAATATGTTTATTGTATGAATAGAAGAGAATTATATAATGACAAAAAATAAAAAACTTTCAAACCAGCAACTTCACTCTGGTACTGTGACTGAACTACTTAGTAAATAATAAAGACACCTTTAACCATCATTATATGAATGATTCACTGAAAATGGAACGATTCAGTAGCTAAACATCCTGAATGATTCACTAAGTTAAAAATGGTCAACATTCATAACAAATCTACCTCATGCAGGATGCTTATTGGAGTTTATAAATTGATCTTGTAAAAGCTAATGGTCTCTTACATCTTTCTGCCTTCTTGATATCTATCTCAAATTTCAGTTACTGGAAATGTACCCCTCTGATTCTCAGTGACAGAGCTCTTCACAAGCGTCTTGAAAGTAAATTGTCACATTTTCTGCTCCTTGAAATTTGGCCCCAAATGTACAACAGCAATGATGTTACCAGAATAAAAGTTTTCTGAATTTATATTTGTAGCCATATCTTGAGTCTTTGTAGAAGGTCATCATGAAAATTAGCATAATGAATACTTAACAAACTACAGCAGTTCTTTGACATATTTTAAGACAATCATCATTAACACAAGTCAAGACCAATTCATGTCCGTTATTCACAATGTAACCCTGCCCAGCAGATTTTCCTGCAAATAATACTTGTCTACATTCAGGAAACAAAAAAAATGAACCTATTCATTTGCTAAAATACACAGCATGTGAATGAAGAAACTTAAACGGTCAAAAAAGTCTAGATAAGTTTCTGGAATATATGCATTACCATCAGACAAAAAAGTACAAACATATGAAATCCACTGGAATTATCAAAGTGTTAAAAAAATACACCATCTTTCTTGTAGCAATTATAAAGTTTTATAAGAATCAAGCTCCTGAATTATACTGAAAATATGAAAGGTAAATTCCCCTTTCCTTAGCACATCTAATTTCTAGTATTGCCACTCACATGAATATTGTCAGTTTCCTACTATATAAAGCCAGGACAGTGAAAAAGATCATTTGAGAGGAGCTTCAAAGAGGTATATAAATTTAATCTCCAGAATAAAATTTTTAGAAAGATTAATAGCATGCTCTTGATTTCATACAGAATAAAACACCCAAGAGTAACAATATATTTTACTGAAATTTTCCAGTTCAGATGCTGAAAATTCTTGTAAGCTACTGTAACAAAGTTTCTGATGTGAAAGATGCCAGAAAAAAGATGAAAAGATACTGAAAGACACAATAGAAAATTATTGTAGCCATAACAGACACAGAAATTATTCCTGTATTATTTACCAGCACACATCTGTATAAATGCCCTTGAATTTCAAGAACAGGGATTGAAGAACAGCAGGGAGGCAATTCTCCATCCTGCTCCTCTGGAGAAGGCTTCTTGGTATTTAGTTTTCCATTTAAAGGAAGTAAATTAGAAACTTGCCCAATTTCCAGACAGCATTAAAACAGCTGGTCACAAGGATATCACCAGTTGTGGAAATGTTTATAGGCAGCAATCTTTCCTCCTGTAGTCAAGGAATAACAAATTAACTTTTGAAGTGATTTTGAAGGCCCCCAGAGACACAAGAAAAGAGAAAAAAAATCTTGTGAAACTGGGTTGAAATAGTTTCACTTAGCACTCTTAAGTCATGAGAACCTGAAACACCAAGCCTCAGCACATGCACATAAATATGCATGCACTGGGCAGCAAGATTTTCATAAACCCATACAAAAGCATGTGTGCATGCACACAGATACACACACAGACACACACAAGAACCTTTTTCTTCTTTAATTTATGAATAAAAATTGCTGATTTTACTCTGCTAAGCTATTTAAGTAGTACTGTGTTTCGAAGAACATTTTACATAGGTGGTTAAACAAATAAACCCTTTTCAAATGTGAAATGGAAATATAAAATCTCCATTTTACTTTAACAGTAAAAATAATCATGTCTTTTCTCACAGTATTTTTTCCAAGCCATGGCAATTTATAATTCTATTAATTTTGTTTCATAAACATGGGATTCTAGTATTTTTTTTTAATTTTTTTTTTTCTAGGTATTAAAATTAGTATATGCAATGTTCTCCTGTTGCCTAAAACTTTTGTTAAAAATTCATTGACTGATACTTTGTCACAGATTTTAAACACGGGTCTCTATTCTGATGTCCATTAAAGCTGATAAGGGCTAAAATTTTCTGCCAGAACTGACAGAGGTATTAGAATACTAAAAAAAAACCAAAAAAAACTTGCATTTCTCAGTGTCTTTTGTTCATCTGAAAAAAACAGATGAAAGAAAGAGAGAGAAAAAGTGTCCAGTCTGTTAAGGCTAGGACAAATCAATTACTGTCTCTCACTGCATAGAATCACTGTAGAACAGAGTTCACACAAAGATATGTTGTAAAATGTAGGGCCAAGAAGAACCTACCAGAGCAACTTTGAATGCAAGGCTTCTTTCCTCTACTAACAGACAAAAAACCACTCTTTCAGGAATACATTAAGAGAGTAAGACACCAAAATGAATGATCAGAAACATTACATACTCATTGCAAGATAACGTGAGGTAACATATAAAAATCCAGTGGAAAATTTGCACTAAAAAAAGTCAAAAGGATTTTGAAATTAAATATTTTATTTTGAAATAAATCTTAATTAAAATTCTCCTGTTGTCTGCATTACTCTGCAGAAAAAAAATAATTTTGTCATACCATCCTTTCTTTAGCAGTTTTTCATTACCAATTCTTATTACACACATATATAGAAAAAGTAAGCTAATACACTCTAAATTATTGAACCAAAGGTAGACAGCTCAAAGCTCAGATAACAGTTGAAAACTACACCCAAACTAAAAAAGCAGATATTTTTCTGTAAGGATGCATGTAGGTACCCAATATATTACCAGGAACAAGGAAGTAAGTGCGGTACTAACGCTGCCATGCTTTCTCAAGATGCTGAAAATGCCAGATTAAATCAATATGGATTGACAACGCTACATGGTTTTAAAAAAGTCAACAACTCCTCATGAGATTATGGTAAAAAGGAGTATTAATGTCTCTGTCCAGATCTGTGGGCTCACACGCATGCATGCACAAATGCACAGCTAGCTTCAGTATAAAGTCTGTGGAAAAAGAGGCAGGAAGGGTCTTTGCATGGGTTCCAACAGGAGCATTTATTGCTTCTACACTGTCAAAGGCTCCAGAGGCAAAGACAAGAACAATGGCGATCCCAGAGTTTTTA
>VWZQ01003327.1:191450-203495 GCA_013397015.1 Myiagra hebetior
TGGGGGTGGGGAAAAGACAGGATTGGGGAACAGATCAGTGGGGGGGCTCTGGGAGAGGGATGAGGGGGTAGAGGCCAACAGCCAAGCAGGGAAGCCAGACTGGGGTATATTACCATAACAGAACATGACATCCTGGGAGAAGCCTTTCTGGTCACCCTAACCCAAAGAGGTTCTTGTGGCGCTAGGTACTTGTCTTACTGAGAACTCTCTGTTCCTTGTAACATAGGTTCACCAGCCTCCACAGAGGAGGATCATATGAAATTTTACCTTTAAAAGCAAAGTATTCTTGCATTGTATTTGTATCCTTCCATTCTTGAATACCTGAACTGTTGCAGTAAGGACAAAAAGCATATAGTTTATTTTTCTAAAAAATTCAGCAGGAGGTTAGAAACAGAATATTGTTCAGAAATTCAATTGGACAGGTTCTATTTCTTTCAAAAATATATGTGCTGCTGAAGGTAAGATCACTTCTTCCCCAGTTAGTTCTGAACAACATCAAAGAGAACAGCATAAAAAATATTAAACAAAACTTACTTAGTCATTTTTGTCTCAGACAGAAAGTAAAATGTAAACACAAGACTTTCAAAACCCTTCTTTTATATGACTGTATTATTACGGTGTTATCACACTCTTTGTGTTACATAGTCCAATTTTATCTCTTTATACTATGAAGTCCACCAAATCTCGTAACAGCCTCATGCCACTAACATGACATTATGTTTTTTGAATGTACACCTGTGTATCAGACAAAAGACCTGACTCTTTGCCCAGGGTTTTAGTATTTTTGAACTTTTAACACTCCTTCAAATACATAAATATGCTTTTTTCATACCTTAGAAGAGCAATCACTGGTTGTTTAAAGAAACTAATTCCATATTCAATTGTCTTGAAAAGTAATTTTTCAGTCTGTTACTCTACAGTCCTTTTTTGTGTTAAGACTTTTATGAGTGGGTTTGTTTTTTTCATGCTACCAGTTCTACTGTTTGAAACATTAGAGTTTTTATTGCTTCTGTTAGGCTGTTTTAGTTAGATAATTATGAAAGATATTTAAATTTCATTTTCAGAGTTCCAGTACTAGTGTACACTTAGACTTCAGGAAAAAGAAAAAAAAAAGAAAAGAACTGAAATACTTGGTTACTGGTACTTTTTTTATCCAGTTAATTGATTACCATGTGTTCATTTGTTTTGATTTTTTTAACAGTGGCTTAAAGCTGTTTATTTCTCTTGGCTTAGGAAGGATTAGCTCACCTGGTGAATTTTGACCTCTTGTGTTGCTTCTGTGATATTCCTGATTTTAAGTTTTTCTGTTTTAAGTCTGATTAAAATCTCACCAAAGCTAATGGAGACATGGGGCAAGAATGGAATACCTCGATGACCCAAATTTTGGTAACCTTCTCGAAATACTGATCCTTCACAGAACTCATCAGTTGCTCTAAAACTACTTGGTGCACAGGATATGTAATAATTATAAAGCATGCCCAGTATTTACAGGAGCATGTAACCACTGTAGCCTCCAATGTACCAGCACTGACTGCATTTTCTAAGCACGTTTTAAATAATCTATAAACTTCCCTTTACTTTTATCAGTAGTTTTTCATGCATTTTCATTTCTAACTCAGCTTTCCATCAGCTGCAGTCTCGGTTTCCAGCTTATTGTCATAGGCTGCTAGACTGGAACAAAGCTCTGTGTGATGCATAACAAAAGAGGAAATCACACAAGGAAATTTGGCTAAATCAAATGTGATGGGTCTTAATCCTCCAAACAGTTCAAGTTCTGGAACATCACCCATGTTACTCAGTGAGACAGAATTAAAGAACTGAGATTATGCTCATACTTTTTCTTCTGTTAGGTAGGAGAAAAAAGGACCACTGGCAAAGGGGCAAGTGAAGGCATCCTTTTAAAAAAATAGCTTGCTGTCAACACTAGATATGACCTATCGTTCAGAAAAGCAGAAACACCAATAAAAATCATTCCCGTTTCCAAAATAAACTTTTCCGATTACTGCAGGAAGATGCCATCTTCACTCATTTGAGCAAAGTTAAAATGGTGATGCCTGTATTTAATTTTTTTCTAGTCAAAACTCTACATTTGACTGCAGACACAGGTAAGAAAATAAAAATGTAAGAGAAGAGTGATAAAATAAATAAGGAATAAGCTATGTTTGGGAAGCTTGTTTTCTATACTACAGAGAGTCTTCCCACTCAGTTACGAAATGAACCACACTGAAATATTGTGCATCAGATCAAGCCAGTACAATACATCTTAAAATTATACAGACTGTAAAATTATTATGTGGCTTTGTTGAGGTGGATAAAAAAGCACACACTTGTGGTAATACAAAGTTGAGAGGGATAGAAAGATTTTTTATTTTCTCTACTGCTATTCTTATACTTCTTTACAATGGCTGTGGCTTATGGGGATTGGCTGCTTAGCAAACAATAATAAGGCTGTTTAACAAACAAAGACCATTCAGGTAATAAAACAATTAGCTATACAAGAAATAGTATAGTTGCTACATATTATCCACAACTTTTTCCTTGTACACTCACAATGTCCCATAACAAGGACATCCTCTCCTTGTGTCCAGAACATCTTCTCTCATTGATTATCTTCTTGGCCTTCTCTGTGGGTTTCACTGAAGCTGTAAAACTTCTACTGTAAAATTTCCACGGGTAAATTCTGACCAGATTCAGGTCTGACTCTGTGAGGCCCCCAGACCAGCTGTCAGCCTTATCACTATTAAGAAAACCAAAAAGAGTTGAAGAGATACTGTTCAAATATCACTTTATATAACCAATGCATATCAGGTCAGAAGACAGATGTGTAGTCCAAAAAGCAGAATAACAGCCAGAGTAGAGATATTTTAGGTGTGTGATAACAGTGCTAGATACTCAGCAGGCAGAGCAGGGAAAGTTTGCACACTGCTTGGAGCATCAGGAATATGGACTAACAAAATAATCTTATCACCCTTAGCACACGCTAAGTTATTTTATGCATGTGCATAGTACTGAAGAAGCGGGAAGCTTCCTGAAGGGAGGAAAGATCAACTGATCAATAAGTATGTCTCAGACTGACTGCAGAATGGCTCTGACAGACTGATTAAAAACATTGCTATCCAGACACTGTTACCCAGAAGGATAGTAGCCTGAAAATGAACCTTTGAAGATAGGATAAAAAGGCTGTGGAAATGCAAGCAGAAAGGATTATCCAGGAGGGGGCAAAGAAAGATCTGTTTGTCATGGTGTTTAAACTCACAGTAATACATATGATTCCAAATCCATAAAAAAGGCAATAAAGCAAGAACACGTGAATGAATAATATAATATGCACAATCGACATCAAAGTTCATTGTTACTCCACTACCAATGAAATGCACCGTGAAGCTACCTCTTCATGCTGCACAGCAGGTATTGTTTTGGAACCACTATCAAGGGCAGCAGATTCAAGGATCATTACTTTAATGCATCACAAATTGTGTTACAACTTGCAAGTGAAAATAGTTCCTGTTTGCTTCCACAATAGACTGAGGAAGGCAGAACCAGAGAATGTCTAACGAATATTAAGCATGTTCCAACAATACATTTCCAAGATACTGTAGACTATTTACATGTCTCACTGCCACTTGCTCCATAGTTATCATGTTATTCCAGTGAACCTTAGTTTTCACCCATGTCCTAATCAACATTTACGATCAAGAAAAGATGAGGAAAGATTTAAAAGTTCCATTTCTTCCACTGCTGTGGATGATTACATCAAGATAATTCTTCATATGGTAGTTGAAAATACAAATGAAATGTAATCTATGCTTTTATATTTAATAATAAAGCTTTCAATTATAGGCAGAGAGAACTTCTTAGGGACCTTTCATACTCATAACACTCATAATATTTTGTGTGAGACATACTACAATAAAAGCAATTGAAAACACTATAAATATTTAAACCCCTGCCTTTTCCTATAGTTTCTTCTCCCCGTATATATTATACAGTTTCATATACATGGTGTTAAAATACATATGCCGCTGTTTAAATAAACCCTGTAAGTTGTACTTCACTTATATCAAGCGTTCATCAGATAACATCAGAATTTCAATGAAAATTAGCCTTACTGTACATTCACCCATATTCTACAGACATTGCTCCATTTTAATATGTAGAAGGATAGAAGAAAGCCTTTAGTAAGCTAAAAAAAACACTTGCATTGCAATTTTCCATCAAAAGTTCTATACATTTAATTTTCCTCTATCTTTTTAAGCACGGAAATAAATTAGTGCAGAAGTCAGAACAAAAAAAAACCCCAAAAATCAAAACCAGAAGTAAGATCCCACTGAATAACTGAAACTAACTTTAAACAAAACTCCTTTTAGACCCACTCTAATAATAAGGCTTTTATTCTGGTCAATTCTCTACTGTAAATCCTAGCTGGAGCTATTCATGCTTCAAAATATATAATGAATCATATAATGAATAATATAATAATGAATAGCTGGAGCTATTCATTAACCTCAAAAAACCTTTAAAAATCAGGTCCTGTTCAAAAAAAAAAGTCAAGATGTAGCTAGTCTGGGAAAGGGATATGGTGCAGAGTTATTTAGTAATAAATGCTCATGTCAGTGAATCAAGATCAGCACAGCTGTATCAGAGTGGTGCTGTGCCCGCTCATGAATGTTACTGGTATGGAAACAGACTGTGTATCTGCACCGACTTCTGCTTCTGGGCCAGCAGGTCTTGACAATGTTGTACTTCAAGTGCTCTTTTGAGTAATATGAATATTCTCTAGGCAATTCCCAACCAAGAACTTGAGACAATTGTTTTTTTGAAGCAGCTTTTCATAAACTTTAATGGGTTTCAGACTCCTACCTACTTTTTATGCACAGTGGAGGATAGCATTCTCAGAAAAAAAGAATACCAGAGGCAGCAGCAGCGTATTCATACTCTAATGCTTGAAATTGGTACTTGATAAACCTGTATATAACAAGACTATAGAAAATATACCCATACAAGGGCTCAGATTAACTCATTAAAGACAGGAAAAATGCTTCAATATGTGTATTAGAGTACTGTAAAAGGAATAAATATTAATGTTGGAAGTACACAGCACTTTCAGCTGAAACCATTGAAAATTTAACTCACCAAACATAATGAACAAACTTTTTCAGCAAATTTTCTGAGACAGCTGTTCAAAGGAATGGTTATTGTTTCCTTTCCAAAAGAAGGAAGACTTAAAACATAGAAAATGTTCTAGTGAAAACACACACAAAAAAACCAGACTTGTTTACAGTTCTCAACAGACTCTCATCTCAGCTGAAAAGGATCCTTGCATCATCAAGAGCTCTCAATATTATATTTGAAAGAGTCTAAAGAGAAAAATATTACAAAAGGCAAAATATCTCTATGGTTGTAAGAAAATCAGAGAGCTTTGGTATAGAGGAGCAAAGAAGTAAAATATAAAATGGAGGTAAAATAATATTCTGTTGTGTGCATGATATATTGCTAAACTAAAAATAAATTCTAGAACAGATATATGGTATTATTTTATAAGATTAATGCAAGTGTATCTCAATAATATCTGATGAACACTTTAATAATTTTGATTCTACTTAGGAATTATATTAATTTTATGCCTATTTTTTTCTCTACATACATCTATGTCACTCCTTTTCTCATTGTAAGTTAAAACAAGCCTGGTCAAGTTTAACCATAATCTAGAGCATTGTAGATTTTCCATGTGCAGAAATATTTGAACCTGGTTCTTTCATACCTGAGCAAGCCAATAAAAACCAGATGATGGGATGTGCTCATATCCAGTCCTGAGGACCATTCAAACTGATCTGTGTAATGATGGCCAACTGGTCCTTTTTCCTTTTATAGTAAACCTCTGATGTAACAGAATATCTTTAATTTATTGAAGAATAATTAAATTCTCTGAGATGGCAGAGGAAATTGTGCTCAAATATTAATTAAGAAGACACGGCCAAGAAAAATTACTTACATGTTCTTTTTTTAAATATAAATGTGTGTCTGTGGGATATTTTAGTTGTTTATTTGTTTTCCCTATATAAATACAGTTATTATGGTAGCCTTAGCTACACATACAAAGACAAAGACACACACAGACAAAGACACACACACACACTCATACACACCTCACATTGAGATGGGACTGAAATAGGAAAAAGCACAATGAGAACTTTCATGTGTTAAGGTAAAGCCAGGAATTAGAGGCAAAACCAACTTTTCCAAGGGGAAAAATATTTTGTCTTTTAAAACAGATCTGTGCAGCAGAAAGCAAAAAATAACACCTTTCCTCCCAGGCTCACCATCCTTCTGTCATTCCAAGCACTACTACCTCCCCACCTTAATGGCACTATATCACTCACACTTTTCCTCTGCTGCAGTGAGGGCTCTCCATGATCTGCAGTTCTTTAAGGAATATCTCACAGCAGCAGAGGGGGCATTCCATAGGTTGCAGTCTGGGGATTTACTCCACCACAAAACAGTTCTTGCTCCTGCCCTGGCCTTAGTGTTCCATCTGTTCTTTATCACATATTTTGTTCCCTCCTCTTCCCACCATAGTGTTTTCTGTCCTTTTTAAAGCATGTTTCCATAGAAGACTCACTAGCTTTGCAGATGGTCTCAGCTTTGGCTTCAGGGAACCAGCTGTGTCCAACACATGCCAGTCCAGTCCCCAGCCTCTTCCCACAGAGGCCACCCCTGCAGCTGCCCCCCAGTCTGGCTACTAACACCTTGCCATGGATACCCAGAACAGATACAATCAATTCCTTTTACTATAATTTTGCAAATTATTGTCTCCCTGGAAGTATAAATCTCAGAAAACGTCTGCAGTTCTAGCAGGTAACATAAGCCCTTCAGCAAGTCAGAGTCAGGAAACCACAGTTTTTGAAGCTTGAGAAAGATAAAAGCACAAATAATATTTCAATAGAGGCTGAAGAGAAAAATTAATTTTACGTTTGGATTTCTGCCGATGAAGTAAAACTGCTTTCATGCATGTACATTCAAGATTCTGTCACTGATGCTTTTAAACACTAAATTTACAAATTTTTAAAATAATTTACTTTAGAAAAGCTACAAAGTTGTTAAAATTAGGTTGAACATCTATCTGTTCAATGGTTGAATCTGGTGTTACAGGTAAGGGAGCTACCTGGTACTTAACCCAGCAAGGAATAACTATGGGTATTTATACGGAAAAAAACCTCACACAAACAAACACAAAAGTGGTGGAAGACTTTTGTCAAATTATATACTCTTCAAATCAAAAGTAAAAATGTTTTTATAGGAAGGTCTCCACAGTTTCTCCTCTAGTTTTCCAAGATTTTGGTCTGGAGTTATAGCCATATATATATTCCGAGATTTTGGTCTGGTTTTGTTGGGAGTTATAGCCATCCTAGAAGTTAGTGCATGACCCCAATTCCTTTAGGATTGCACAATAGTACACTTTGACACTGACACATTAAGGATCAACAGTCCTATCATTTTAGGATTTTGGTTTTAGTGCAATATTTAATTTAATTTATTTAATAAATGCATTGCTTTATGCTTGTGGTTACAGAGTGGCACAGAACAATGTTAGGTGGGACAACAGCGGAGTAAAGAAGAGATGCTGGGGTGGGAAGTCTCCTTTTGTGCTGAATTGCTGAAATAATACTGAAAACATATAACTAGTGTTTTGGTTCACAGCTGGGACCAATAAAAGCCTGTGAAGGATTTCTCTAAATTATACTATCCTGTGGGGTGCCAAGGAAATGTTGTTTCTCATTTAAAATAAATAGTACCCCCTACTAACTTATTCCTAATCAGGCAAACAACAAAGGAATTAAGTAGGCCATTTCCATACATATGACTGTTTCTTTTATGAAATGTAGTTCACCAGAATTTCAGAGCTAATTGATTTAGAGGAGTTCATGTTAGTATATTTTTTCAACCTTGTAACAAATTCCAATGCTTGTGTTTTAAGCAATTCCATTTCTTATTGCAGCATTTAAAAATTATAATATTGAGTGCTCAATGTGTGTTCTATTAGCATTGCAAAACAAGGGGTTTTGCCTATAAAAGAAGATGAAGTGTTTTGTCAGATTCACAGTTAATAGCACATATGCCAATGATATTGTTCATGGCATAGAAGCTATGTCACAATTTTCTGCGGAACAAATTGGTTTTGTCTTCTACTTTAAAATTTGTATGAGTATCTCCAAGTTTAGAATATTTGGTTTAAATCTAGCACCCTGCACCAAAAATTTAAAGAAGGTCTTAAAGTTTCTTCAAGGCTTTAGTCAAGAAAACTTTATTTGATCGCTGCTGATTTTTTAATTTCATACAAATTAAATCATTCAAATCAAATGTGTTCTAAAATTGTAGAGAGGGCAAATTTTTTGTAGTTTTCAACCTAGTAGCTAGAAGCCAACCACCTTTCTTAAGAACCTGTTATTTCCCCTGCCTGCTAAGAACATCTAACAATGCAATAATTTAATTCCATCTGTCTCCAACCACTGAAATACTGACAGAACTCAGAATTTTTAAAAAACTCCTCCTGTTCATCTTTGTACTTCATCATCCTGTTTAGCTTCAAAGGTGTCTAAGTCACCATAGGATTCTTTCCTTCCCTTCCCATTACATAATAATTTCCTCAAGAAAACCAAGGAGAAAGGCTCTGGTATCTTCATAGACTAATTATTCATTATCAGGGTATTTATGGCATGTATTAGATGGGGTCAAGACTGCATTGCTCAGTGAATTCAAGAATGGTAATGATTACAATTAAAATGAGTCCTTAACACTCACATTTATTCAAGTTATGCCACAGATCCCAGGAATATATCTGAAAGCTTTAAATAGTACATACAATATCTACAAGTGGGCACTCAAAATATCTTACTACTATTTTAGCAATTTCATTGGTATGCCTAGGCCTGTGTTTGAAGGCGTGTTATGAATAACATATGTGCAGTTCTGTAATTTCTCATTTTAAAGCAATCCTTGTACAAAGCCTAAACTAATCTGCAGTGATTTCTAATTATATGAGGCTGAGCTGCAGGTATTGTGATGCTCCACTACCCACTTCATTCAAAACTAACTGATACAAGGATGAATTGTGATGAAGAAGCAGTAGTCCTTCTTAAAAACAATTAGCTGTTTTGGGAAACACTAGAACAGTTCAAGCTATCATGTTTTACAGTGAAGCAGGCACCAGCCATAAATCATGTAACTAGAGCAACACTAGATACAAGATAAGAAAACACTGGCATAAGTATTTACAATAATTTATTCTCACTCCAGGTTTAATTTCTGTCCCTCTGCGGTTCCCAGTGTAGTGGCTATATAATTATGCATGCTGCTCTGTGATATAAAAAAAATTAAAATCCAGACAAATTCAATCAATTTTGTGGCATACAGTCTGAATCTCTCTGATTCTGTTTGCTGTGCAAACAAATAGATAAATCTGACGTCTTGATAGAGGTACAGAGTCAAGAGATCTTAAAATAGGATTAAGTGCAACAGTTGTTCAAAATATGACAGTATTATCTAAAGCTACATATTTAATTAAAGTCTTTAACAATATCTTTGCTGAGAAGATGTCTTTTTATGTAATAACTTAGCTTGCTTCAAAGTCTGTAACATGTACTACTTAATTCAACATTTTCCTTCATGTGTGCATTAACTTTCACTTACGACATGAATAATGTACCTGGAAGCCTTAAATAGAAATGAAATCAGTAATTTATGAGAAAAAAGATAATCAGATACATGACTAGGAGTTGGATGCTACAATGCTATTTCAAATAAAATGTATACAAAACATAGCATCTCAAAAATCTGTTTTACAGATTTTAGGGAGCTTAACAGCAGAATTTTTCCTTATTCACCTAACCTTAGACACCTGTGTTTTGAATCTCATTCTATACAGCAGATACCTGAATTAAAATAGCAGAAGTTGCATCAGGAATTGTAAACTAGGAAAAATTCCCTAAGTGTCTGAAACTACAAAGGCATCTACATAATGTATGTGACAGGTACATAATGTACATGATAGTATATTATTAACTCTTTGAAGGGATATTAACCCTAGGGGGAGTTTTCTTGCCTTGTTTTAGATTTGTTTGTTTGTCTGTTGGGTTTTTTAAGCAGCAAAAAATATTTTCTGGAAAAGAAAAAGGGGGAAAAAAAGAAAAGAAAATAAGTAAGACGAAGATATGTGAAAGGAAAAAAATTTTGAAGAATACCAGCAGACATTGCAGAGAACTGATTAGCCAAAGAAGACATCTAAAAGGGAAAATATATTGAAACAACAGAAGAACAACAGGACAAAGATAACTGGGGAAAAAAAGAAGGAAAAAGGTAAAAAGCAGTTCTGTGAGAAAGGCTGAAAGACACCTCATAGTAACAGGATGTAATACAGAGGAGCTATGACATATTAAAGACCAAGGAAGATCACTTTCTAGGAGGCTTGTTCATGAACTGCCATTTTTACTTCTTGTTTTTTCTCTATAAGCTTCCCAAAGAAAAATTGTATTACTAATAATTCTGGTTCTCAAAACAGACAAACAAAAACAACCAAAGTAACTAAATGGCTCCAGAAAACTCTTCTGGAGCCTACAGAAACAATGCAATTTGTTCAATATCCTCCTTTAGTTTTCCCATACATCACTTTTTGTCTGTCTAATAGATAATGAATTCAGTTGTGCAGCTTGAAATTCACAGGGTCAAAGCAAAGCAACATATTTTTTATAGTGCAAATTTCAGAATTGCTGAGGAAAAGGGGAGGGAAAGAAAAAAAATAAGAAAAAAACAAAAGGACATGCTAGGAAGTTAAGATGTTAGGATCTTAAAACCAATGAGAAACACAACAAAGAAAGAAATAGATGTGAGAAAACAGTTGGGTTTGTTTAGTCTCTGCATTCCCTCTTTCCTTTTTTTCTCAATAATGATACATTGGTAAAGAAGAATTAATTAAAAGGAAAATAGATTAAAAGAGACATAAGAAAATAAACAAAGAAAACAAATATACAACAAAGGAAAGAATATGTGAGAAAATAAAGGAATAATAAATAATTAAAGAGTTGAATGAGATCTTAAACTAACCAAATGAGGGAAAACAAAGCAATAAAAGCAATTTTTAAAACGGGTTTCTGTTGCCTTACAGTCCATGCATATCGTCAAAGAGAATGCAATTATATCACTGAAGAGGTACAGCTAAACTTTGGAGAACAAGAAGGATGTACATAGCTTTTCTGGCAAAAACATTTGTTTGCCAGAAAAGAAAACTGCTGAAATAAATTTACGTGCATTTTCCTCAGTCATCATCATACTATCACTCTAGCATTGTAACTGACCTTTACAAGGGTAGAGTTCACTATGGGAGCACATATTATTCCTTAGGTTTTCTGTATCTGGTCTAGCTGCTGGGTTTTTGACATGTTAGATAAGGTTCTACAGCTGTTTTAAATTCAGACAATTATTTCTATCTCTAGTGTCTCTTCTAATTCTATTTCTGCAAAAATGTCAATAGACACATTTATTTTGCTTATAATTAAATTTTTTTCCCCTAAAATAATACTTTTAGGAAATTACTTTCAAATCTAATATTTGCATTTATTATGTATAGAAATTAAAATTTGAGTTGATCTTTCTCTGACAACAAAGCCCCTCAAAAAGATTTCCTCTTTTTTTTTTTTAATGCCCTTTTGGTGATAGTTTGATTTTCTGTTTTGAGTATGTGGCAGCAGCAAAATCCTCACAGATGCTCATGCCCATCAGCCAGCACCTATGACCTCACCTAGGTCTTTTATTACATTCCACTAAGAATTACTTGCAAGAAAATGAAACTCTGCTAACAGTAATATCTTAACTGAAACTTACTGTGTTCTTTTCCTATGCAGTCTTTAGGTAAAACATTCTAAAGCAGAAAAATGAATCTGAAGCTTTGTTAAAATCTGGAGTTTGGCTGAAAAACTGTAGCAGAATAGGATTTACATTAATTATCCTCATAATTTTACTTTGTTTGAATTTGTCTTTTCAATAAGCTTCACT
>VWZQ01003327.1:203673-216536 GCA_013397015.1 Myiagra hebetior
ATAATAATAATAATAATAATAATAATAATAATAATAATAATAACATCAACAACATAAAATTTAAAAGTTAAAAAGAAGTCTGGTGAAATAATTGAATATATTTATGGATTCTTCTTTTTACAAAGTTAATTTGAACATAATTAGTAGAGCAGGGAAAAACTGATTATGGTTCAAATTTCACATCATTAATGTGAAATCTCACAAGAGATTCTTAAGAGAAGACGTTGAAAAGCTGATGTGATTAAAACCTTTTACACCCAAATATATACCATTCAGACTGAATTCATACCCAAAATACTTCTCAAGTTTTTAAATATTCATGTAAAGGTCTGAATTGATTGCCATTCTTTGGGTTGAGATACCGAATCGGTCATCCATTTATTACTTTTTTAATAAATGTTCCAACAAGAGTTAGAAAATAAAACTAAAATCACAAGGCCAGAATTATATTTAATAACTTGAGATATAATTTTTACTATCGCATCTTCAGTGAGCCTTTAGATTTCACATTCACTTTTAGTTTAGCACATTCACTTCATAAACGCAAAGTATGTTGCAGCAATAAAAAGCGCATTGAAAAACTTATAGACCTTAGTCTAGACTCAATAGGTCATTTTAATTTTCTGAATACTAAAAATTTCTGTAGGCTGGTGTTTCATTGCACGCAATGAAAATGCCAGTTCTATATAAATTGTACTTCTAATTTTCAAGAAATATTGGTGTGATTTTTGAACTAGAAAAAAAAGTGCACATATGTAATTCAAAGTAATTAATCTACAAATATAAAAGATTATAAATAGTAATGTATTCCACTTCACTGTTATTTCCCACTTTTTATTTAAATACTTTACTTCTTTTTTTATTTTTATTAATTATTTCCTGATTTCAACAAATAGCAATATTCTGCTTATTCACAGAAGTCATCCTGAAGTGTGTAATTATACATCTATAAAGAAGGCTTCTTGTTTGAACCCACTTTTACACCTACTAAGAACTTCCTGGGAATAAATTACCAGCCTTACTGACAATTTTATTCTTTATATGCACCACCTTGTCAGTAGATATACTTGTGAATCCCTCAATTAAAACTTAGCATGTAAATAGATGAAAAACATGACTTTAAAAATTGCTGATGACCCAGGACTTCTTATTGATTTCACTAAAAAATATCTGGTTCATAATTTTTCTAAAAGCAGGTAGTTGACTAAAAAAGAGTTTTAGAAAAACTGTTCCTTTTAAAAAATGGTTACTTATAGTTCATCTTTAAAAATGATGATGTTGGGATACCTTCTGGAAAATAATGACATATCAATTTCTATACTTTAAAATTTAATACATTTTTTTCCAGCTCCACTCTTTCTTCTCAGTCTTAGAATCACTAACTCACATGAAAGTCCATAAAATTAATTTTATTTATCCTGATTATGCATTATAGATTACATTTTGAAGTTACAGATTTCTCATTTCTTAATTATGTGTCTCACTGAAGTGTCCTGGATATTGGAAGGTATTATTCTATTCGGGAAACCATTTTTCTTCTTGTGGGTTCATAGAATTACTTGAGTCAATGATTCCTTGAGGAAGTAGTCACTGCACAATAGATTTTTACTCTTCAAGTAGATGCAAGGGCTGATGCAGTCTCTATCTAGATGTGCTTGACATTACCAGCCAACACTGAATAGTCAAATAAAGAACAATTTAGGTCAGTGCTTTCACTTGAAATATTAAAAGTTATTTAAAGTTCTGCCCGCTGCAAGTGGTTTCCTCAAGAATAAAACAGTAAATTATTTAGCATTTTAAAAAACCAATTAAATAGCATAATAATTATTACTTACTTTTGTTCTAACAGACATGTAGCATGCACTCTAAGTAAATTAACAGATATGTAAAACTTCTCTTAACCTTATGGAACATCTAACACATGTCCTTTTAAATAAACATTTGTACAAGCTAACTTCTGTTTCTTACAAATTGTAGTCACATTTCAGATGACACGGAAATTAAGAAATATCTCCATTTTTTGAAAAATAGCTCTCAACTTCCTATATTTTATGCTGGAGGGAAAGAGAATTTCTTGTATTAATAGTACAAAAAAGAAAAGATGGCTGTTTATATTAATAAGAACAACCAAGTATTTAGTAGTAATAAGTTGCCTTTATCAGAAAAAGGACAGAGGAAATTATCAAATCAGGAATCAAAGACTGAAAAAAAGAATATGCAGATAATTGTGAAGAATGCAGAATGTGCACATATAGAGAAATAACCTGGATAGGAAGAGGGATTTACACCATTCCATAAAAATAAGAGACTGGGTTCTCTGCCTTGAAAATCATCATGCCTGACAGACCAGACTCAGAGAACCAAGCAGCTGTCTCTGAGTCAACCACACATTCCTTAAATTCAGCACTGGGAAGCATGAAAAAAGAGCTTTAGAGAAATTTTTTCTCCAGGAATGGATTCATTGGATAAACCTACTTGTCATGTGGAAAACCAATTGTCACAGATTTTGAACTGGTTATGTATTTCCCAATGTAAAATTAAATTCTGCCTTCATGAACTTAACAAAAGTATTGCTGAAGTTCTCTCAGGTTGGAGTTCACTCTTTGAAGGCCTCCAGGAATAACAGGCTAGTGCAATGAGGTCCTTACCCAGTTTCTCTAAAGACTGTAGTATACAGTCTGCCTGGAGAGTCAACACAGGAGTCTAATAGTTTGGGCAGATTGAATACTGTGGTACTATATGCCTTTCACCAGTTTTTAATAATTAAGATATAATCAGGCAAAATTTTCACTGCTGCCACCACAAAACTGCAATACTTTCTCAAAGATACAGTAATTTTGTCACTGTCTCAGAGAAACCATGCCACATTCCTGTCACACCTGTCACAGTACTGCTTAATTTTGTGTTTTAGGGGTATTGCATCCCATTACTGTCAGGTTTTCCATGTCTCCTTTCACCTACTGCTGACGCATTTAAGGGAGTTTTCCTATAATGCATTGGTTAGCATGCTCATTGTGCCATCTAGTAAAATACACAGTAGATTTAATAGAGCTTGTGGAGAAAAAAAATCAAAACAAATGAGCAAGAAAACAACAACAAAAAAGGCCAAAAAACCCATGAGGAAACTAGACAAATATCACTGTCTACTTAGTCAAATTCCATTCTAAGTTACGCAGCTGTATAGTGGAATTGCATTTATATGTAGGCAGTAATACTAATCCATTTTATGTTATTCTGATTGTCATTATATATGATACTTATTATTGTCTCTTTTTTCAGAAATAAACTGGATTTTTAAAATCCTACTTCTCATATTGAAGCTTCATCAAAGAGTATCATAACTACTACCATGATTAGATTATGTAACCCAAAAATAAGACAAAGAGGATTTCGCTGAAAACTATACGGGAATTACTTGACTAAATTTCACCACTGTTTCCTTATGAACTTTCTGAAGCACTAAGAGAAGACAGAAAAATTAGTTTTGCAGAATTCTGAATTCCCAGGGTAGAGTGTAATCATTTCACATATGGATCTTCTCTGTAAAAAGATAAGAATAGAGACAGACCTCAAGTGAGATTAATTTTTTTTAAAAGAGATATTTAAAATATATAACAAAACAGCTATTACCTTAATATGTATTATTTAATATTTGCCACACATTTAGTTAATTATTTAGCGTTATTTTCTTCAGCGTGGTATGCCAATGAAGAAAGTTTCATTAAAAGTAAGGAATATTAATAAATTGCATATTATAATAAATAAATTACTAGGAATCTGAATAATAATTATAAATGTTTAATTGTTTATAAAGAAAGAGAATCAAGACATATACAAGTTCTTGGTCACAACTGAATTAAATTTCAGATCCAGGCTCTGCTTGGCGGTACCAAGCAATAGGCTATAAGCACAAACTGAGGCACAGAAGTTTCACCTGATCATGAGGGAGAATTTCCTTACTGTGCAGGTGACTGCACTGGCACAGCTTGCCCGGAGAGGTTGCTGGAGTGTCCCTTACTGGAGTTATTCGAAATCCATCTGGACACAGACCTGTGTAATGTGCTTTAGGATGACCCTGCTTGATTGGGATTTTGAAACAGATGACCTGCTGTGCTCCTTTCCAGCCTTACTCACTCAGTGATTCTGGGACTCATCAAGCAACTGCCCTGAAGACCAAGCACTTCCTCCTCTAGCCTACTGTTTGATGCTCAAGTGCTGAAAGTCTAACTAAAAGCTGGAAATCCGTACTACCTAGCACGAGATATAAATATTTAGATTTCTTATTTTGTCTTGTTTGAGCTTAGTGACAACCTTGGAACAGCTTATGCTTCATCAAGTATTAAGCAGAAGCAGTAAACAAGATCAGCAATTAGAGGACCAAAAAAGCTCAACAAAAATATCAGCTAAGCAATAATGGTAAAAAGTAAAGAATCAAAACTACAGTATTTTTATTGTCCTGAACCACAGTAAGAGCATATGTGAAAGGAAAGTTCTAAGAGCCACACAATACAAGTAGAGAAAGAACATTTTACCAAAACAAACATTGATCAATAGGGAAGTCTTTTGGTATTTAAAATATTAGTTCTACACACCACAGCTGTTCTGTTAAACACTGAAGCTGACTGGAGGGTAATTATAAACCCCATTCAAGGCAATAAAAATAATGTATATTTAAGAAAAAATGGAAATAACTGGTTCTGACTGTACAATGTATTCTGATTAATTTGTTCGTTTTAAAGAATTTGTAGAAACATTTCAAGTAAAATCTTATATTAATTGCAATGTTATTTATTTCATCAGTCTGTAGTCATCCTCATTGTTTTCCAAAAGCAATCCTTACAGTTTTGCTTGTGCTACTGACTTACAAAGCAGCAGTAATAGCCATTTTCTTGCTCCTTTTGGGGAAAATTGGAAAAAAACAATGTTACTATTCTCAATTGAGGTTTAAGACTTGTAATGCAGACTTAAAAATTTAAAGAGACTATTCTCAATTCCTTATAGTCTCAGCTTACTTAGAATTTCATGGCCTTCATTTCCTGTTGCTTCCCATTATGATTTTCAATTACCAGTTCAGAAAGACAGGATAGAGTACATTGCATAACAGCAGTTGCATCTCAGGTTGATCTGTACCAAAAAAAAGTGAGTTCTACTCTTGAAGCAACACAGCAGTATGTGAGCCATTCAAGAAACATAAAGGGATAGCAATAAATTCTAGCTTAATTTTCTTATATATTCCATATTAAAACCAAAAAGAAGATGGCAGATAAATATGGGCAATTCTTATTCTTCCTTTTTTGCTGAAAACTTATCCCTTGAAACTCAAAGACCAACAGCAAAGCTCTGGGAGAGTCACACCAACTCATCTAAAATAAATTTTCTTTACCTTTCTCCTTCTTGTTTGTAAGTGCAGCAACATTTTCCTTTCAGGATTTTTTTACAATCAGAAGTTACTAAGTGAAACAAACATTTTGCCTGTAAAATAAAATATAAGAAACAAAAATAAATGAGCAATAATTCTTAAAACTTTTAAAACTGGTAACCATCACAAAGAGCTTTATAGGGCTAAACTATGCAGTCCTAACTCATATTTACATGGAAAATATCTCCCTGGTTTTTCCGTAGAGATTTTATTAGGGAGGNGGAAAAGGAAAAGGAGAAAAGAGAAAAGAGAAACTTACCCCCTTCCTTAACCCCCACAAAAAAGCGTACTGCAGAATACACGACAAAAAAGTTCCACCCAATATATACAGATAATTAAATACTCCTGTTAATATTGGGGTTTTCTAAGTCCTGAGAAACTTATATGTGGTTGTACTTCTATAAGTATTTGTCATTCTCATGGTATTTAGTCACTCATATAGTAGGGCTGAAGAAAAAAATTTTTATTGAGTCCTAATTTCTGTCCCCTCCTCCATCTCAGCTTCCATACATCTCACTAGAACACCAGGAGTGTTTGAAGAATTCAGTGTATGTTTGAATCCTGCCAGGTGTAGTTGTACCTCTTTAGAGAACAGTGTTGATATTTGCCTTTCCATTCCTTTTTCCTCCTTAATGTCCATACATTATTCAGCTGAGGAAAACAAAACTAGCAGGAATTATTTAGCTTCAAAATATATACATATGATGCCTGCCACTGGAAGACGAGAAAACAGAAAGGTTTTATAATAAAATTGAAATGAGCTATGGCCTCACTGCAGAGCTCTGGTAGGAAATCTAGCTGTTAGTCTTACAGCAATACATCGCATGCTGCTTGACTCTACTGCAGTTCTAGCCCTCAGCAGTGGTTTAACTCTTATTATGCACAGTGCTGACACAAACTGGTTAATGCTTGCAGAGTTTGAGAGTTAGCATCAAAGCCCTGGAGAAGCAGAACAAGCTAGAGCTGCTGTGGTGTTAGCAGATACAGCACTGCAAGGTTGGTTTGCAATTAGTGCATGAAGAGTGTCATCCTGATATACAGCAAAGCTGTAGTTGAAAAACTGAGAATTTTTATTTGGTTTTAATCAAATCCTTTTATGACCAAAACTCAGGATGTGTCTTGCCAGAAAGCATTCTACCTCTCTCTCTCTTTACCAGCTTCTGCTTTCTTGAAGCATAGCAATCTCAGAACTGCTAACTGGGGGCAGAGAAGGAGAGTAGAATATTAAAGCGAATTCCTTAGCAGTAATCAGCTCTAAGAAATTTGCATTGATGTTGTTTACGTTATTTTAAATTGAAAGTCACAAAGTGAATGTAGCATTAAACTCCCCTCAGAGCCATCCACTACTGTCAGAAAAATAATATAATTTCTCCAAAAGCATGTGATATTTTCTTTCCAGAGTTAGTAATATACCTACCCATTTTGTCTTACCCCATAGCTCACTTCTCTCACCCACAAAGTCTTTTAATACTGTCCTGATATACTGTCCAGACACCTGGTTACTGTTGCTCTGTTCTTCTAATCCCACTTCCACTTCAAGATGCAGATTTAGATTGAATCAAGGAAACCTCTAATTCTGATAAGGATTTTTTCTGCTAAAACTTTACAGCTTTCAGCTCAGTCAGAAGCTTACATCAGTTGTAGTATTAAAGTCAAAGAGCAGAAAAGAATGTTGAAAGGTCATCTAGCCAGTGGTCTTGGCACAGAACAAGGACAGCAAAATACCAGTATCATTCATGACAGCATATCGCCTCCTGAAAAACCTTCAGCCATGAACATTCAATAGCATCAACAGGTAGACTAATTCAATGCTTAGCAGTCCTTTCTGTTAGAAAAGTCTAGCCTAAATCTCCCTTGCTGAAAGTTAAGCCAATTACTTCTTGTCTTATCTACACTGGACATGGAGAACTGATTATCTCCTCTCTCTTCGAAGCAGGCTTTTATAATTTTTAAGACTATTATCAGGGCTTTCTTCAATTGCTTCTGTACAAGCTGAAAATCTTCAATTAATTTACTCTTTCATTCTGTTTTCTTGATTTAGATCACTAACCTCTGCTGATTTCCTCTGGACTTTTATTTGCAGATCAATGTGTTTTTGATCAGCACAGAACAACAGTCCTTTAAAATTTTATTCTTTGGTGTCACCACAAGAATATAATAACCATGCTGTTTTACTAAAATTCCCTTTCACTGGTGGCAATAAAAGTGCAACAGATCTGAAAAAAAACATATATGGAATAGTTTTTGCCACACATTGGTGATTTGGAAAGGAAATGTTTCTTTCTGGTTATAGTTGATCAATAGCCATCCGACATTAAAAAAAATGTTATTTTTCAAAGCTCTACAAATGTTTATTTGGGTATCTGAATTAAAATAGATTGACCAACTGATTATATTTACCTTGATGATACGTATTTCCAAGTCATTACTTTATTGTAAAGGTTAATATAAGAGAGACTTCTCATATAACCTGTTGTTTGCACCGCACAAGTTAAAGCTCTGCATTAAACCTCATTGATTTTAAATCATTCAGTAATGGTGTTTTCCATCACAGTTTAAAGTCTAGAGGTTGTTGAATTCTTTCCAGAGAGCAACACTGAATCTAAACTGCAACATTATAAGATCCTTTAGAGTGAAATTATAGGATCCTTTAGAGTGAAAGGTAATCAAAGAAAATAGAAATTAGCTGCCACAATCAAAAAGGAACAGAGAAGAGAGTACAGTTGCTACATCTGGAAAAATCCAAGCCAAAATCTGCCTCACTGTCAGAGGAAGAAGCAGTAAATGACTGCAGTGACCCAGGAGCCAGCTGACCTGAAATAGAGGTATCTATTCAGAGTCATGCCTGGAGTGTTTATGACTAACAAAGGATTCAGTCTTTCTCTGTTACTATTCTAAAGTTCTGGTCTACTCTCTTAAAACTATTTTCTTTTTAATCTCTGAATTTATTTGCAGATCCATTTGAGTCAAAAAACTGTCAGCAAATACAATAAAGCCATTCCTCTCCCCTAAGGAAATGGTAAAAAAATAATGACAACCAGAAAAACAATACATTAAAGCACACATACATTAGAATTTGGCCACACAGCAAGGGAAATACATAACCCAAGGCAAGAAACCCTCTTGATCACCCCTTCAACTAAAAAAGAAAAGGAAAGCCTGAATTTGGAATGACAAACCTTTCTGATCCTACAAGACAAATAACAAAATCTCATATTTCTATGATCATCAAACTGCATATTGCATATTTATCACAAGTTCTACAGATAAAAAATAACCATGTCTGCATAAGACTACTAGTATGCATTACTTATGCCCCTCAGAGGAACCACGGTGGTCCCTGAGGCTCAATAGTGACCCATTGCCACTCCATGGCCATGTCACACCTATGGGACCTACAGAGCCTGCAAATCACATAGGTCATAACAGCTTCATGGTGCTCATTCCTGATTATATTTCATTTCCATACCTTCTTTGCTCATTCCTGATTATATTTCATTTCCATACCTTCTTTGCTTCTGTGGAGGAGTGATTGGTACACCAGAAAGCTGTGCTGTCATTCAATGAGAGCTGAACAGGCTTGAGAGCTGGGAACCTTATGAAGTTCAATAAAGTCAAATGTAGAGTCATGGAGATGGGAAGAAATTGCTCCCGCACTAGCACAGCTTGGGGCCTGACCTATTGGAAAGAGCTCCACAGAGAAGGAGGATCCAGGGAGCTACAGGCCTGTCAGCCTGCCTTCTGTGTTGGGATAGGTAATGGAACAGATCCTCTTCAGTGGCAAGTCCAGGACAGCCAGGGGATCAGACCAAGCCAACATTGGTTTGTGACCAACCTGACCAACCTGATCTATTTCTGTGAAAAACTGACGTACTTAGTGGATGAGGAAAGGGCTGTGGATGTTGTCTATGGATTTTAGTAAAACAATTGACACCATTTTCTACAGCATTTTCCTGCAGATACTGGCTGCTCATGGCTTGGACAGGTGCACTGCTCACTGAGTAATAATCTGTCTGGATGGCCAGGCCCAGAGAGTGGAGGTGAATGGAGTTGCATCCAGTTGGTGGCTGGTCACTAGCAGGGTTTTCCAAGGCTTAGTATTGGAACCAGTCCTGCTTAGTATTTTTATCAAGTGCATTCTCAGAAAGTCTGCAGATGACACCAAGCTGGGTGGGAGTTTTGGCCTGTGAAGCCAGAAGGCTGTGAACAAGCTGGATCAACGGGCCAAGGTTCCATGAGGTGAAGTGCAAGGTCCCGCCCTTGGGTCACAACAGCCCCTGGGAAGAGGACAGAGTTTCTGAAAATCTGCCCAGCAGAAAAGGACCTGGGGGTGCTGGGCAGCAGGGGTTGAACATCAGTCAGGTGTGCCCAGGTGGCCAAGAAGGCCAATGGCACTTGGCCTGTATCAGCAATAGTGTGGCCAGCAGGACCAGGGCAGTGATTGTCCCTCTGTATTCAGCGCTGGTGAGGTCACACTTTGAATCCTGTGTTCAGTTTTAGGCCCCTCATTGCAAGAAAGACATTGAGGGGTTGGAAGATGTCCAGAGAAGGGCGATGGAGCTGGTCAAGGGTCAGGAGCACAAGTCCTGTGAGAAACAGTTGAAGGAGCTGAGGTTGTTTAGCCTGGAGAAAAGAAGGCTCAGGGAACACCTTATTGCTCTCTACAACTGTCTGAAGGTGTAGCCAGATGGGGCCAGTCTCTTCTCTGTAAAAAAATGACAAAAGGAGAGGAAATTGGCCTCAAGTTGCACCAGGAAGGCATAGACTGCATATTAGGAAATATTTTTTCACCTAAATGGTTGTCAGTCACTGCAACAGGGTGCCCAAGGAAGTGGAGTCAACATCCCTGGAGGTGTTTAAATGTCATGTAGATGTGGCACATAAGGACACAGTTTAATAGTCAGTTTGGCAGTGCTTGGTTAGTAGTTTGTCTCCAGAGTCAAAAAAACCTTTGCCAACCTCAAAAAAATTTATGATTATATGATTTTAATGCTTACATAGAACTCAGGGGTGGGTGCCAAGAAGATGGGACCAGACTTTTCAGTAGTACCCAGCAACAGAAGAGATTATCACAAACTGAAAGACAGGAAGCTCCACCTAAATATGAATAAAACCTTCTTTACTTTGAAGTTAACAGAGCACTGGAATAAGTTGATCAGACAGGTTACAGAGTCTTCTTCTATGGATATTTTCAAAACCCATCTGGACCTGATCCCTAGCAACCTGCTGTAGGTGAACNACCTAAATGGTTGTCAGTCACTGCAACAGGGTGCCCAAGGAAGTGGAGTCAACATCCCTGGAGGTGTTTAAATGTCATGTAGATGTGGCACATAAGGACACAGTTTAATAGTCAGTTTGGCAGTGCTTGGTTAGTAGTTTGTCTCCAGAGTCAAAAAAACCTTTGCCAACCTCAAAAAAATTTATGATTATATGATTTTAATGCTTACATAGAACTCAGGGGTGGGTGCCAAGAAGATGGGACCAGACTTTTCAGTAGTACCCAGCAACAGAAGAGATTATCACAAACTGAAAGACAGGAAGCTCCACCTAAATATGAATAAAACCTTCTTTACTTTGAAGTTAACAGAGCACTGGAATAAGTTGATCAGACAGGTTACAGAGTCTTCTTCTATGGATATTTTCAAAACCCATCTGGACCTGATCCCTAGCAACCTGCTGTAGGTGAACCTCCTTCAGCAGAACATTTGTAGTACATGGTATCCAAAGGTCCTACCTCAACCATTCTGTGACTTGGTCTAAAATTTTCCTTGGGAGCTTTATTCCTTGCTATGTGTTCACTTCTCTAGATCAATGTCTGGTAATAAAAATTCCCCCGAACGTAGCAACTTTCCCTAATCCATTCTACCTTCCCCAGTAACAGATACTGAGAGCAAGGAAACTTTTCATTAACTGGCGGGATGAATCAGGAAAGTCTCTGACATTGTGGCCAAATGTTGGCAAAAGGGTAGAAAGGTTCAGCAGCAGCACTACAGGCATCTCCTTCCTCCCTGACTCCTAAGGTGCCCTCTTAAAATAACAAGTGCAATTAGAGTGTGTTTTGAACTTGCTATTTCAGCTAGTATCAGTGATGTCTGGTTAAAAAAAAAAAAAAAAGGAAAGAAAGAAATCACCTCCAGAGAGGACTTGAGTCCTAGGAAAATAAAGTCAGACATGTCATCTACTGGGCTATCTGAGAAGCATTACTTAAATTTATATCTTCTTCTGAGTTGATGGGGGAGGGGAAGAAAATAAAAAAAAAAGGTCAGAATATCACTTTTAATAAAATAGTGAAAAGGCAGATGCATCATTCTCCTTGGATATATAACTTGGTTCACTTAAGCTTCGCATGTGATATCACTCTGTTGTGGAGTGAAAATAAGGCTTATCCCACTAATCATTAATTCTTAGAAAGCAGTATAAATTGAATACTGTTAGGACTACACTGCTGTGCCCTAAGAAATACACTGCCCGGTTTCCTTGGTGATTTCTTCCATGTCACCAACAGATTATTTCTTAATTAAATTAACATTAAAATGGGATTACATTTGTCGTTCTTCATCAGCAAGAGGCAAAGTGCATCAGTATAAACAGAACTACTCTTAAATTATGAAAACTTTCCCACGTAAAGGAATTTGGTTCCAAAGATACCACTGTTGAAGTATATAACATATTTACTAATATTTGAAAGATCTGTTAGAATACTTAATCAGCAAATATCTGACCAAATATATTAATTGTTAAAGCATAATATTATGCAAATGTATGAGGGAACATTCCATCCCATTATCTTCATATTTATAATGTACCATATTTATAATATACCATATTTATAATGTACCATAGCTAGTTTCAATTGGCTGCTTCATTAATTTTTAGAAATCAGTTACTCATACAGAGATTAACAACTAGATATTACTAAAAAACCCACAGATTTTTAGCCTCAGGCAAGCTCTGTTCATTTTAGAGGCTTTAAAATAGATAATTTTAACAACTCATATTACTTACTACAGAGAAATTGTATCCTAATGTTATCATCATAGGATTAATTATCTTTTTGAAACATTGCAACTGCAAATAAATTCATGCATATCTGTTTTAAAATATTACTAATTTTGTCACAAAGTACCTCTGAAAATGATGAGTTTCACCTAAGGGTTTTCCAGAATTTGATAGATACTCTAGGGCTAAAACCTCTTTCTAGATAATGGATCTCTGCTAAAAGAAATAGATCTCTACAGAAATCTGCCTGGGAAAATACTGTAAGAGGATTTCTCCTTCAGTTCTACGACTGAAATAAGATTAATACAAAAGAATCACCAAAGGAAAAAAAAGTTAATTTATTAATAAGTGGTTTTTTAATTGTTATCATTTGCATTCTCAAACACTGCATATGGCAACAATGTTTCATAGCTGTTGTCTTTTGTGAAAAGCACTATCTTTAGTA
>VWZQ01003328.1:0-40389 GCA_013397015.1 Myiagra hebetior
GCTTTGTAAAGTCATGGCTCAGGCTTTTTGCTTCAGCTAAGTAGAAGAGGACTGTGGGAAAGAGACACAGCTGAATTAGGGGTAGAAAAATGTTACATAACCATCACATGTTCACATCATGGTGTATGGTGGTTGGTTGAATTATGTTTGTTATGCTTTAAAACTATGTAACTGATAACCAGCTAACTGCTTAAAAAGGCCGGTTTTTGCAATAAAGCGGCTCTCCTTTGCACCTGCCTGGGGGACTCTACATCACTACGGACCCTCACCCACAGCTGGCGCCCAAACACGGAAGATCGACCTACAGTGAAGAGTGGACCACGGCCAAGACTGAAGCCCGTGGACGCCAGGAGCAGCCCCAGGCAGCAGGTCCTGGCAGCAAACCCAGGCAAAGGACCCCGGCAGCGGCCCCAGGCAGCACATTCTGACAGCGGACTCAGGCGGCAGACCCAGCCACCCCAAGCGACCCTCACCTTCACCTTACTACATCTCAGCGCATGCATTCATCACTTTAAGGTGAGCAGTGGGGTAGATCATGGGGGCAAAACTGTCAGTTGAGCAAAAGCAGACCCTAGACAATTTACAGCGGCTGTTNCAGCAGCCCAGCTAGGTTTCCGTCTGCACTGCCAGTTGGCCTTTCTCCAGCGATCCAGCCATCCCCACAGAGCATTAGCTACCATCCATGAGTCGGGGTAGAGATAAGAGTGTTGGCCACTTCTCTTGTTCGGCAATATCCAAAGCTAGCTGCATGGCTTTAAGCTCTGCAACCCGACTCGATCCACCTTGTCCCTTGGTAGCTTGTGCAATTCGTCATGTGGGGCTCCATATTGCAGCTTTCCATTTTGGGTTTGCGCCTACAATTCACCAGGAACCATCAGTGAAGAACGCATATCATCTTTCACTCTGGTAGCTCATCATATGGTGGGGCTTCCTCAGCATGTGTCACTTGTTCCTCCTCTTCTTCAGAGGATAATCCAAAAGTCTCACCTTCAGGCCAGTTTGTTATAATTTCCAGAATCCCAGGGCGATTAGGATGTCCTCTCCGGGCTCTCTGTGTGACCAGAGCAATCCACTTGCTCCATGTGGCATTGGTGGCATGATGCATGGAAGGAACCTTTTCCTTGAACATCCAACCCAGCACTGGTAGTTGGGGTGCCAGAAGCAGCTGTGCTTCAGTGCCAGTTACTTCTGAGGCAGCTTGAACCCCTTTGTAAGCCACAAGAACCTCTTTCTCAGTTGGGGTGTAGCTGGCCTCAGACCCTTTGTATCCCAAACTCCAGAACCCGAACGGTCCTCCTTGAGTCTCTCCAGGTCCCTTCTGCCACAGGCTCAGCACATTCCTCACATCCTGCCCTGTTCTGACTGGCCCAAGGGCTACTGCATGGGAAATCTCCTGCTTAGAATGCTTATTGTTGTTCAGGGCCCCACTGGAAATTGTTTCTCTTTTGTGTCACGAGATAAAGAGGGCTTACAATCCTGCTGTATGCCACGATATGCATCCTCCAAAATCCCACAGCTCCTAGAAAAGCCTAGGTTTCCTTCTTGTTGGTAGGTGGGGGACATAGCAGTGATCGTGTTGATTACCTCTGTCAGGCTCTGTTGACGTCCATCTTGCCACTGGACTCCTAGAAACTGAATTTCTTGAGCAGGTCCCTTAACCTTACTTTGCTTAATGGCAAAACCAGCTTTCAGAAGAATCTGAATAATTTTTTCTCGTTTCTCAAAGACTTCCCCTGCTGTGTTTCCCCATATGATAATGTCATCTATATACTGCAGATGTTCCAGAACCTCACCCTTTTCCAGTGCAGTCTGGATCAGTCCATGGCAGATGGTGGGACTGTGCTTCCACCCTGGGGCAGCTGGTTCCAGGTGTACTGTACACCACTCCAGGTGAAAGCAAACTGATGGCTCTGTGCAATCCCACAAATCTGTTTTACTTTGGAGAGATGGTAAGACTGGTATGTGGGCCTCCGATGTGACTGTAGTTTCTGGGTCTCCACAAACTGTGGAATTAGCTGCAGTTGTTCACGCTTTTCAAAATGGCCCACGCCTTTAAATTTGATAACAGATTTTGCTTATGTTGCAGGTATTGTTGGAAGAGCTGAAGCTGTTGTTTTAAAAGAAGTTTCTAATATTGATCTTTTTTAGTGGTTGCAACAATTAATATCTCTTTCAGACACCACACAACATCCTTATTTTGTTATGCATGTTCGCTCTCACACATTACCTGGTTTTATCGCAAAAGGAAACCGACAAGCTGATTTGCTTACCTTACCTGTTCACGTACTTCCCAATTGTTTTGCACAAGCCAAACTTAGCCATTCCTTTTTTCACCATAATGCTGCAGCACTTTGTCGCGCATTTGCTTTAAAACACCAACAAGCGAAAGACATCATTGCTGCTTGCCCTGATTGTCAGCAGCATAATTTTGTGGCAGACTCACCGGGAATTAACCCACGTGGCCTACAAAGCCTCCAGGTATGGCAAACTGATGTCACTCACTATCCTGAATTTGGCCACCTCAAATATGTTCACTCATCTCTTGACACCTTTTCAGGTGCATTGGTTGCATCATTCCACACAGGAGAAACTGCCAAAGATGTTTGTCACCATTTTTTGGCAGCTTTTGCAGCTTTAAGGATTTCCCAGCAGATTAAAACTGATAATGGCCCTGCTTGCACTTCTCAATTATTTTCCTCCTTTTTCACCTTATGGGGAATCTCTCATATTACGAGCATCCCTCACTCCCCCACAGGACAAGCAATTATTGAATATGCTCATTTAACACTTAAGTGTCTTTTAGCACAACAGAAGGGAGGAATGCAGGGATGTACACCAATAGAAAAGGTACACAAGGCACTGTATGTTTTTAATTTTTTTCAATTGCTCTGGTGATAGCAAGGCTCCTCCTATAATATAGCACTTTTCTACTTCTAAGGAAATGTTATTAGACACAAGGCAGAAAGCACAAGTCCTTGTAAAAAACCCAGAAAGAGGGAAAATTATAGGTCCATTTCCCTTTATTACACGGGGAAGGGGTTATGCTTGTGTTTCCACAGATACTGGTCCTCGTTGGGTTCCAGCCACACATCACTGTACTGTGGGTTTTCCCACATCATCACTGTATATTTGCAGAAATCCTTGTTGCTGTACAACAAAAACCTTCCGCTTTCTGGTGGGTCAGCCTCATAGCAAAATATTGTTCAGCAGGATGTCAGAAAGTGTCTTTCCATTAAGTCTTCGTGATCTTGAACATCTCTTACTGGTTTCTGTTTGCATAGCAGTGCTATAGGAAATGTCTTTGAAACTTTAAAAATTTTGAAGGAGAAGAAATAATGGTCTAAATGAGAGAATAGTAAGGCAGGAAGGGAAAGGTAGAGGGTGGGAATAAGAGTGCCCTCAAAGCTCAGATATCCCAGATTCCTTTAATTCTACCATCTCATTTGCACATCAGAGATAATTCTTGTTCTTTGGGGAAAAGTAACTTACAAAACCCTTTCCCTGCCTTGACACACTGCGTAGTTGTCTTGGTTTGAAAGACAGGTGTCAGACTAGAAAGGCAGGAGCCTCCCCTGAAATGGAAAATGCAACCCCCTTCCCCTCCGAATTACTATAAATTTGAAAATAAGGGGCTTTCAGGCAAAGATATGAGGGATAGGAATAACAGTTCTTTACTAATAAATATATATGTATAACAACACAAACAAACAACAATAACTGTGGCAGTCACAGCAAGCAGCAGCACAAACCCAGTGCCAGCCCCTCTCGGCCTCAGGCCCTTTCCCCTGGGTGCAGTTCCTCCGGGGCGGCTCCCGGTGAGCAGGGTGGGTGCGATGGTTCCCCCGCGGCTGCAGGGGGCGCTCCGGAGCGAGCTCGGGGCGCACCGGGAATGGCGGCGCGGGGTCCGGGGAGGGACGGATGAAAAGCCTCACAAAACCTTGGGCAGCCGATCCCAGTGGCTGGCCGGATCCTCAGGAACAGTAGGCTGGAACAGCAGGGGCGAGTGCAGATCCTGGGTGGCAGGCGAGATGCACCAAACTCCGGCACTGCAGCAGGAAAGCCCGGCAGGTCTCTCAGTCGGCAGGGCGCACGAGCTACAGAGTAGCGAAAAAACTCCGAGCAGCGGAGCAGGACAGCAGCAGCTCAGCTCTCAGCGGGGCAGGGAAAAACAGGCTTGGGGATCCCGGGGTTCTCCCGTAGAAAGCAAGCAGCCCAAAGCAGGAGTCTGCAGTGCTGACCGATGGCAGGCAGCCACCACACTGCACGCTGAGAACACCAGCCAGCCCCCCGGGTGTCCCAACCCCCTGGGTGACAAAAGGGCGGCTCGTTGGACCCCACCCCTGGGGCCAGCTCTTTTGTTTTCTCTTAAGCACCCAGTAGCTTGTCCCCTGGCAACTAGTATGGGGAAAATTCTTTAAGAGAAAAACAGGTTAAATGCTAAACCCCAATAATAGTTCAAACCGTTGATTGCCCATAAATTGAGTTGTGCATGTTTCAGAAGCAGCTTTGTTAGAAACAGAACTTTATGCAGGTTTAGCTCTTCTAATTGCACAAATATTTTTGAACGTTGTGTGCACACATAATCCTTCAGAGAAGTGGAAAGAGTGGTGCTTATGGCCAATTCAACCCTACATTGTATTGACCCTAACACAAAATACCCCCAAAGACAGGAATGCTGTGCTTGCATTTCAATGCTCTTGTCTGCTTTAGTAATTCTCTGAGAATTCTCTTTATGATTGCGTGGTTTGAGGACAGCTTTGGATTTTACTGTACTTGGTGTAACCCTAGAAGCAGTTGGAATCCCAGGCTAAGCTTGGGGCTACAAACAAGGGCATGTTCATTTTCAATAGAGTTTGGATGAACTAAGGATCATTTGGGGCAAGAGTATAAGAGGAACCTCCAAAAAATTTGAGCAATGCTGTGGAGGAAGAATTAATAGTGAATTCACAAAAACACATTTGGAGAGAGAATACTGGGATAAGCACAGGCAGAAGAAAGAGGATTAAGAGGGATGGAGTGTGGACTGTTATGTATGAGGAGGTGTATTTTCAGATAAGCCTGAATTTCATGCAGCTAATATTGCAATTTTCACTAACGCTGTATACAAATCTTTTCTAGAGTTACTAAGGATTGGGCAGATGAGGCAGGAAATAAGTAATTTCTTCCCCTGTCATACCATTGATTTGGTTGGTCAAAATTCTGAGACATTGTGGAGTCTTCAGAGGGGAGGTAGTTTGATTGGATGTATTGAAACAAGTGATTTCGCGTGGCAACAGTAGGGATCGGAACCACACGCCTGATGCTAGAGGTTGGAAGGAGCTGGGAGGTAGAATTTCTTGTCTTCTGGGATGTAGTAAAGTGAGACAGTGGTTAATTTCATATATCCAATCTTATGGTCTCTCTCATAATTGTAAAATTAACTTGTGAAGTGATGCCTTCAGGTTCAATTTAATGTTGGAATAGTTTCCATTTGATTTAAACCTGGTGTTCAGATTTGGTTTCAGCATTTTCAGTGCTGTGGAGGGAGAAGACTGTTCATAGTAACTGATAAGAATGGAGGACACAAAGGACAAAACTCACAGCTGGGTTTTGACTTTTGTCATTCCGGGGCGTTGTTTCTGATGTATAACTGGATACACATAGTGAGATGTGGTGGTGGCATCAGTTGCGTATTCCCCGACAAAGGTGGAGCCATTGACTTCAGCTATAGAGAACATAAAAAATTGGCAAGAGAACCAAGTGTCTCATGTCCCAGTGTCCTGCTTTTGGAGGCAACTTTTGCGATACTCCCAGAGAGTATCCACCCTCGTCTGACAAAGTCAGGCTGGTGTCACGTGAAGTGGGGAAAACAAAACAGTTCTGAAAAAATTTTCAGTTCTTTTTAACAAGAAGGAATTACAGCACTTGTGATCAGAAGCAGGAATGAGTTCCATGACCTATTGTGGTTTATCTTTTAGGGATGTTGCATTCTGTGCAAGACAGCGATGCCCTGAACCTGTTTGTTGAAGGTGAGAGACAAATGCCACATCTCAATTACTAGCAGTTTCTGAAGGGGTAAATCTGTCTTGTCTGATACCTATAGTGGGATGATCAGCTTTGACACAGCCTCAGTGGAGAAGATCATCTATTTTCTATCCATGCAACGAAAATGAGCAGTCTGCTCCAATATTTGGGGGCAGGGGAGGGTGTGCATGTTTAAATATTTAACGTTTCTCTCACAGGTTCTGTGTGTGTCATGAATTTAGTATCAGATGGATAACAGTGCCTCAATTTTGGTGTTGTTACACCTGACCAAATTGTTAAAGCAAATGGAAACCTATGGGATCTACTGCTTTCTCTTCAGGAGTAGAGGGTATTTGTGATGTAGCTGTACAGGCTGTAGAGTCTTCTTCGTGAGCAGTCCCTTGTTAAAAAACTGAAGGAAACATCTGCAGGGCAGGCAAAGGAATCTCTGCAGTCCAGTTAACTTTGGGTACCTCTGCTGAGTCTAGAGATATTAGCAGTGCAATGATGCATTTCATGTCCAGCCATGAAAGCTAAAAGGAGCTATGACAAACTTCTTAGAGAGGGATTTTAGTTTTCAGACACTTGCTTGAAATGGGGTTGAAAAGGTGTCAGAGACTGAAATATTATAGTTTATGACTTAAACATTTTCATGAGGGACTTCTAAAACTGTATTACAAAAGCTGCAGAGAAGACCAACACACCCTGAATAGGGCCCTGACTGAGGCCTTACAGGGCTCAATGAAGACAAGATAAAGCCACAACTCAGGTCTGGGGACATTCACAAAGCACAAGCTTAACACCTCCAAGGTGGAGATCACAGTCTCAGGGCTATCAGCAGCCAGGCTCACACAGACCCTCACACCAAAGGGTAGGGGGAGGAGAGGCTTTGGGTGTCTTGGAAAAGCCTCTGGTCAGAGGTGCAGTGACATCCTCTATTGTGCAGAGGAGCCCAGCTGAGGGGCCCTCACCCGGGGAGGGGAAAGCTTATCCACAGCAGAATGGGGTGACATGGCCCATCAAAGGGACCCCCTGAAAGGGGTCCCCAGACCCTGCACCAGAGCACCAGAGATGATGCAACAGACCCTCAGTGTTGCAAGGGACAGTGTGTCAAACTAGCCCCTGCAAAGGAGACATGTAGGAATTCCCACCTGGCCCAAAGCGTATATTAATCCATGGAATTCTGTACTCTTCGTTGCGTGGTGGCTGGCATGGTGCAGCATGCGGTGGTGTGGCCACAGCAGCGACGGGGGACCTTCACCACCAGAAGACCAGATGGAGGGGAGCAATGACATGTTGTTGGGTCCCTTGGATGTGTGATATGCTTCTACCTAACCCCCGTCACTCTCTCCCTGTCTCGTCCCCCCCACGCACATTAATTNTTTACTTTAGACAAAATATGGATAGAACTATATTGTTCACAGTTTTTAGATATATTATTTTAGACAAAATAGAGATAGAATAAAATTGTTCACATTTTTTAGATATAGTGTTCACATAAACAATAAGAGCTGATAGAAACTGTTTACGCAAATCTGTGTAATACCTATGTAATGCTTACAATTGTTAGAATTAGGCCAGGATAGGTTAAGAAAAGAAAAACTAGAATCGTGTGTTAATTTCATTGGTTAATTAACAAAGATAATCGACACTTCGGTAAGGAAAGGGAATCCATCATTAATTTAGAAAAATTGGTAGAAGAAGTTGTTTGCTGCCTGCTGTGCCTGCTGTTTTGCTGCTGCTGCTGCTGTTGCTGCTTGGCTTTATCATGTAACCCCCTTCGAACTCTGCCTTCAAGAAACTGAGACTGTGAAATAAAAAACTTAGCACAACAGCAGCCTCCTCTGCTGTCCTTTACCCTGCTCCGAACAGGAGGGGTACCCCATCAAAAGCACAACAGGTTTGTATACAAATGCATCCTTTTCCAACATACACTAATACAGCTTCAGCAGTTTAATCAGGGTATTTCAAAATGACAAACATTTTGTTTAGTGTCAAGACAAGTGTCTTGGGCCATAATGGTATTACTTTCCCAAATAAATCTCTGTTATTCCTGTACAACATATGCGTCAACACCCCACCCTTGTGACACCCCCTGCCCTCTTGATCGTCCCCTCCCCAGCCATGCTTAAGCCCCTTCAGCAGTTTTGTGAAGTGGGATCCCGTGCCCACTTTTTCCTTTCTTTAATTCCTTTCTATTGGCATGTAAATCTCAACTATTAATTTCATTAGCTCTTACTAAAGCATGTGTTATGCCAACACTTCTGTGGACATAGATACTGAATATATGTTATATATCTTTATGCATACATATATAAAGTGTATCTAGGTATAAATAAAAAATACAGACGTTTTTACATCATATATATATATATATTATTCTCTACATGTATATACACAGTCAAGCATGGAGGACACAGAGTATGTCAAATACAAATCACGTCAGAGGAGGTGGTCCAATGGGATCAATGCCTCATCAAGAGAAAAGATGCATGCACAGCTCCCCTCTCACACTCCCCATAACTGGCCAGCAGTATTATTACATGCTGTAGAGAATTGGAATAGTAAAGCACTCTTCCAAGGCTTTACCTTTATCCGTACTGACAGACAGTGTAAACAACAATTTTAGCTTTTCACTTATGTTTCTCATCCATTTCCCCCTCACATTTCCTGCCCCTTTCCACCTCATGTTTTCCACCCATTTTCCTTTCACCTTCCCCTCCTTTTTCACCTCACATTTCCCACCCTTCTCCCCTCTATTGAAATACTTAAACTGTTAGAAAAAGGGGGATTTCCCCTCAATTTAAACCCTTAAAACGAAGGGAAAACAGGGATTCCCTTGCAATTTAAACCTTAAGATGATGAAAATGGGGAGCTTGCCCTCAACTCAAACCCATAAAATGGCATCGTAAAGGTTTTCCCCTTCCCTTTAAACCAGAAAAGAACAATTCCCCATCAACTGATACCCCTAAATCATGGAAGACAGGTTTTCCTTCAAATGATACCCTCAAAATCATAGTGAATGAGAATCCACTCCAATTTAAACACAGACAATAATTAAAAAGGAGGGTTTCCCCTCAATTTTAACCCTTTTCCCCTCAACCCCCTATTTTTTCTGGGGCCACTGCCATTATAAACATGAATAATTTGTGGGCTGGTTATGGTTATACAGTTAAATGAAATTCTAATATTAAGAGTTGGTTGGGTTATCTCAGGGCTCAGTTTTAAGGTTGATTAGTTGTTAGCAGAAGTTAATTTGGATAGGTGCATGCGTGATGTACAGGTGTAATGCCTCTGGAAATTCAACAGATGGCGACAGTAAATGGGTAGGTTAGGCGGGAATTTTCTAGAAGGACTCAACTGGTAACGTGACATCATCCTGAGTGTGGATCGGTTAACAGAGAGAGCCAACGAGATGACTTTTTGAGAGAATGATTGGTCAGGAATGCACCCTGGAACAAGCCAATCTGGAGTCCCCTACATGAGTCAATGGAAGAGCGGATTGAAAAACAGACCAATCCTGACCGACAAACTCTTCTGGTGGTCTACACCAGGTCCTCCCGTTGTGATGTGTGGTGCAGGGAGCACTCAGCATCTTGTGAGTGCTGTTTTTCCCTCTGCTTTGTTGTTGGGGTCTTGGGCTTATCTTGGGTTCCGGTCTCCAGTTGTTTGGTTTGTTTTGTTAATAAATCAGTTAACCTGCCCAGGTGACTGACCGTGTTTTTATCACTGGGATGCCCTGGGGAGGGACTGGGATGGGATTGAGAACACTTGGGAGGGACTGAAGGCACAGGGATGGGACTGGCAAGATGAAATCAAAAAGAGAAAGAAGAAAGATCTTCCCTGCACTGCCACATGCTGCCCCACCTGCTCAGGTGCACTGTTCCCCTCTCCCTGTGGCAGAGGGTTTCCCACTTGCACATCCTGAGCAATCCTCCAAGAGTAGGTGTTCCCCTGCTCCTGCAGGATGTTCTCACTGTTGTCCTTAGACCTGTCCTTAGATCCCTGGAGATCACCCACTCCTGACACTCCAGTAACCCCTCCGAAAGCAGCCCTCGGCAGGGCCTGCGCCTCCTCATCCTCATTAACCACACCTGGGGCTGCCTCACCCCTTCTCACCCTCACTGAACACACCTGGGGCTGCCCTAGACATTGATTTACGCAGGAATTTCACTAAATTCCACTCTGAGTCTCACTCAATAAGATAAGCAAACCTTGCTGCCGTTCATATCAAATATGAAGCTGAGTAATATGGAAAAATATGAAAAAAAAATCGATAGGGATTACAGTGGTCATTGCTATAAAGTATGCCTGGATCGGGCCCGGAGTATGGCATCGGGGAAAACCCGGACTGGATTTNGCGGCGCGGGGCCGGTTCGCGGTGGTGGGCGGCGGCATTGCGGGGGTCACCTGCGCCGAGAAGGTAAAAGGGGCCGCGGCCGCGCCGCCGTGCCGCGCGCGTGCGCACGGTGCTCTCGCTCCCCTCCTCCCCCCCGGTCCCCGCCTTCCCGCGCGCAGGGGGCGCGGGACCTGCTCGGCGCCAGCCGGGAATTGTACCCCGGGGTCCGGGAGGCTCCCCGACCTCATGGTGGAATCTCAGTCTGTCAGGGCCCTTGGCGGCCCTGTGCAACCGCCTGGACCGGCCGTGAGCTGGTGGAATCGGGCTGCTCGGCTGGCAGGACCGCCGCGGTGACCGCGCGGTCTTGGAGGCATAAACCCCTTCAGGGGCAGCTTGGGCACGATCGTAGAAATAGATCTACACAGTAATTGCATAAATATTGGCATGTATACTGTAGTTCCATACTCTGTCCTACACCCCCCTAATCCCCACTTTAATTCGTCTCGCTTGGGAAAACAAGCACCAAACGCCGCCCTAGGGCAGCAATGTTGTAATATAACAATATTTGTCTGTGTAGAAATACGCCTCAGGAGGTTCAGCCCTTTAAGGTTATTTTGAAGCAGTTAACGAACGCTTCGTAAAAGCAGAGTTAAACTTCCTAACTGCAGAAAGCCGGCACTCTGTGCCCTGGTCCAGAGGTCAGGGACTTAAGTATTCCTGCAGGAATTATTCCTCATAGCCATAAAGGACTGTGCTGCAGCCGAGCTGAAGGCTGCTATGATGTGCTCCCTTTTATTAATACTGCTCAGTTTTAATGCATCCATGTTTTAGAGGTGTATACCTCATCCAGCTCTCTGTGAGCCCAAGCTCTAGAAACAAATTAGTCTGTTTCTTGGTTTCAAGGTTTTTGATGGTTTTAAAGTAATGGTAACTGGAGGTAGTTTTANGATTTTCCTGGAATACGGAATGGGGGAACCTCGGAGTGGATTGCCGCTCGATCCCGGAACTGGTGCAAAAGCAAGAGTTTGATCCCAGTCAGCAGATACTGCACACACGTTCCATAAATACCAAATGGGCGGGAAAACCCCTTTCGGGGCGGGTGCACACGGGCTGACTCATGCCCACCCCAGCCCGCGGGAGGAGAGGAAGTTTTGGTGCTACTGCTCGCCGTAGGTGGGGCCGCCGCGGCCGTGCAGCAGCGAGGTCGTGGCCGGGGGAAGTCGCTGTGCCGGGGGAAGTCGCTGCGGCGGCTGTGCCCGGGGGCGGGCGGGGCGATGTCGGGGGCCGGCGGCGGCGCGGCGCGGGGCCGGTTCGCGGTGGTGGGCGGCGGCATTGCGGGGGTCACCTGCGCCGAGAAGGTAAAAGGGGCCGCGGCNTTGGGAAAACAAGCACCAAACGCCGCCCTAGGGCAGCAATGTTGTAATATAACAATATTTGTCTGTGTAGAAATACGCCTCAGGAGGTTCAGCCCTTTAAGGTTATTTTGAAGCAGTTAACGAACGCTTCGTAAAAGCAGAGTTAAACTTCCTAACTGCAGAAAGCCGGCACTCTGTGCCCTGGTCCAGAGGTCAGGGACTTAAGTATTCCTGCAGGAATTATTCCTCATAGCCATAAAGGACTGTGCTGCAGCCGAGCTGAAGGCTGCTATGATGTGCTCCCTTTTATTAATACTGCTCAGTTTTAATGCATCCATGTTTTAGAGGTGTATACCTTATCCAGCTCTCTGTGAGCCCAAGCTCTAGAAACAAATTAGTCTGTTTCTTGGTTTCAAGGTTTTTGATGGTTTTAAAGTAATGGTAACTGGAGGTAGTTTTATACCTGTAGAATGAAATTATGTGGGTATTGGTTTGGTGAGGAATATTTTATCTGTTAGAACTGCAGAGCAGTATAAAGGCTGTGTTTTGGATGCATGTGTCTCTGGTGATGTCAGGGTCCTTCTGGATGGCATCCCTTATCCCCAACAGCACCAGTTGCCTTGGTGTCACCAAGGTGCCACCTTGCTGAGCAATGCACATTTAAAATGGGAATTCTTCCCTTTGTCTTGAGGCTTTAAAAGTCTTGCGTTGCTTAACAGCACCCTGAAGATTATTTATCAGTTTACTATATAGGGTTTAAAATATCCAGTAGAAATCAGCATTTCCTCTGTGAAAATGAAACCTGTAAACAATTAGTCATTGCTATGGAGGAAAAAAATGTGTATCCAGCAACTGGGTGTCTCCAGAAATCCCATGAACATAGTCTGATCCATCAGATGGCCTTTGGAATATTGTGACAATAAAGTAGTCCTTTACACTATCGTTGCAGTTCTTGAAGGTATATTTATGTGTCAGTGAAATAAGTATGTCTCCAAATTTTCTTCAGTCATTATCCTTCTGTTATCCTGAAGTAGTGTTTATTCAATAAGATTCTACAAAATCAAAGTAGTGTATTAAGACATACTACTTTTCACCGATAGTTTTATTGCGTTAAAGTCTGATAATGGCTCTCATCATGGTTTCTGTTTCTTTACAAGCTGGCTGCAGATTTCCCATACGAAGACATTTTTTTAATAACAGCTTCCCCAGTTATAAAAGCTGTAACAAATTTCAAGCAGGTAAGAGAGACTTAATTTTTCTTACAGTAAGACATCTTCAAAGTTTTTATGTGCAGATAATTTAGAACCCAGTGGTGAAAATACTCATGACACTGAGTTTGTTTTCCTATTAGTGTGACTGCAGTGGTGTTAGTAGGATTGATGAGCTGTTTTATAGTGGTGTTAGTAAAACTGATGAGCTATTTTATAATGACCCATTATTAGTAATTGGTGAATATATTCACACCATCCAAGCAACGGTTGAAGTGTGCTTGGAGTTACTGAAGCCTTATTTCACTGCTTTATTAGTGAGTGCCCTCTTTTAAACACTGAAATGGTATCGTGGTCTTGCTCATGTTTGAATTTGGGGCAGAAACAGCCTTCTGACAAGTAGTGAAAGAAGGGATAGCCTTCTGGGAAATTGCTTTGAGCTTTATCTACTCCAGCAGCTGGTGATTCAGTGACATCTTTCCTGCTGGTTTGAAAAAGAAAATCAAATCCATGCATGAATTCAGATTTGTGGGTAGGAGGGTCATTAAGCTGAATCTGAGAGCTCTCTGTGAGATTGTTGGAGTAGCACCCAACTAAAGAATGCTTTCTGAAAGTGCTGGCAGCAATGCCATGAGTGTCGAGTAAAGACATTTGCACAGTGCAGAGATGTAAAGTCTGTAATTCACATCAGTGGAACTTTACATATCTGAAGAATAAGGGAATATCTAAGCACTATTTGAAGGCAGCAGCATCTATGTTTTGGACATGAACATCTTAATTTCTCTCTGAATTGCAAGCATGATGTGGCTTCTGGTTCCTAGCTGTGTTCCAAACTCTGGTTATTCCATGAAGTAGCAGGCCTTGAGGTTTCCATGCAGGCACTCTCTGTTGGAAAAAACCCCACATTGTCATAACTTATTTGAATGTTTTTTCAAGTTCTGGTTTGCCTCTTTGGGGTTTTTATTTTGTTTGTGTTTGTTTTCTGTTTGGTGTTGCCCATTTTCCCCCAGGGCTCTGAAATACCAGATAGTGGCTCTGGATGAGTTATTTTATCAAAGTTACAACAAAGAGAAAACCAGGGTTTTAACGCTATGTCAGATAAGTTAAAAAGCAGTGTTAACAACTCTGATAACAGACTTATTTATGGAATAAAACATAGTAGCACTTAGAGCAACTGTCAGGGTTCTCCATTTTTGCTTAATCTCTATCTCTACAACTAAAATTCTCTGTAGTACTTTGACTCTGTAACCAGGAACAGGCATGAAAAGATTCTGTATTGAAAAAGGAACTTTTAGCAGTTACATGATAACAGATTTTCAGACAATATGGGCTTTATGTTGTGACTTTTTTACTGGAAATGAGCATCTTCTGTCAAAAGCTGTAGAAAAATATACGGATAAATGATCCATACTTTTAAATACCTTTTTTTCTCCTACAGGTCTCCAAAACACTTGAGGAATTTGATGTTGAAGAGCAGCCAAGTTCCCTATTAGTAAAACGATATCCCAATATTAGAGTTATACAATCTGGAGTAAAACAGTTGAAAAGTAATGAACATGTAAGAAAATGTTTTCTTTTTTATTTGGTTTTTTAAGTTATGTATATAAATAATTGAAGAAGTAGTTGAATGTTTTGGGTGAGAAATTTTCTTCAAGAACATTCTGGTTATTGAATTGATAAGTTACCAAAATTACAAGAAAATACTTCCTAATTCTAATTTCACTTACTGTTTAACACAGTTTTTCAAGTAGAAATATATATAGGGGACAAAATAAATCTTGAAAGAACCAATATTTCCGCATTTTCTTCCTTCTATTTAGCAGGAAATCCATTGCAAATACAAGCAATGGGCAGCATGTACACACCCTTGTTAGCTCTGTGTCAAGTTATTTTTCACTTCAGCGCATTCAAAACTGACTTCGCTCACTTTTAAGTTTTGGAGATGTAATTTCAGGTAGATTCTGCTGACACTCTGAATCCAGTGGTTTTCTTATATCATTACTAGGATAGTGTTTTAGTTTAGGTCTTGGTGGACACAAATAATTAATGCGTGTAGATTTGGAGGATCTTTTGCCCAAAACCACTTTAAGCTATGCAGCTTCTAGTTTGTAGAACAACAAATAATGTCATAAAATGTTAAACGTTTAAGGTCTTCTTTCTCAGAGTGATGTAGCTTGTTTAGTGCCTCCACTTTTTCTTCAGCAAAGAACAGATTTGCAGTCTTTCTAAACTGTGTCCTGTCCTGTGCCTGGTTAACACAGAGCTACTGCTGTTGAAATGTTTTGAATGAGATTCTCAATTGCTAACCTATAGTAGTGCATAGTTCTCTACTGGGGCCAGAGGAACATTTTTCACATAGAAAACACAGCTCTCTTCTGGCACAGCCAGTGAGTACAAAGTGCCACCAAGTGGTAAACTTGATCTTGCTTGGAGTGCGCTGTGTACACTTCCAATTTTATTGGTCGCATACTTGTGGTGAGTGTGATGGGAATAAATGACACACAGTGAGTGAGAGTATGAAGGCTTGTTCCTTAAGAAGCCCCTTACAGCTTTTAATATCTGCAAATTACTATGACATTAAGGAAGAATGTTCTGATGTTATCTTAGGTGTCTTGATTTAGACGAATTCTCTTAGATGAATTGATTTTTCTTTTCTCTCCATTGTTGATAGAAAATTTACACTGAGGATGGGAAAGAATACATATATGAAAAACTTTGCCTGTGTGCTGGAGCCAAACCAAAATTAATTGTTGAAGGGAACCCATATGTATTAGGAATCCGGGATACTGACAGTGCACAGGTAAATGTATTTTGGACTTAAAAATGTGTAATATATTACTGTTTCTGGTGCAAAATACCAAAATTATTGTGTAGTGAAATGGAGAAACAGAAAACAATGTTTGTTATTATATACTTTTAAAGAGGAACATTTTCAGTAGAAAAAAAACAGCCTTATAATGCCAGTAAGTAAATTAATTAGCCCCTACATTTGTTAATTTTATAGATAGCTCATACACAGTATTACTAACATGATAATACGGAATGAACTATATTCTTTCACCCTCCAGGCAGAATCCAATTGGAAAATATAAACAGGAAGTAGGCACCAGTAGAAGCTTCCATGGGAAGGTGTGTGTGGTACATGGTACAATGGGCTGCTTCTTACAGTGGAAAGCTACTGAAGGAATGACTTTTTATTCTCTCTTAGTTCTACTGTAGCTTCTCCTCTTTGTATAGAAAACAGTTAGTTATAGTCAAAGTTGTGGGAAAGCTTTCACCTGAGAAATGACTTAATAGACTAAAAATTAAGCTTGGAAGCCAAATATGAAGTTTTACTGCTATAGGTCTTCAGAATTAGAGGAGGTAGGGGGAGCGCCACTTCTCCGTAACAGGGAACTGCCATTCATCAAATGAAGCTGGACCTTGAGGATAAAAAAAGGGGTTACATTTTCAAATAATCTGAAGTGAAACTGAAATTGTTGTTTGTTACAGCAGCTTCTGTTACAGATCTCAGCCTAACTATATGTGTATCAATAGTCTTGAGAAAATCAAAACTAAGAACAAGAAAATACTGAAAAGGATATAGTTAATCAGTGTGAGGGAACATGCTCTAATTGACATTTTTCCTTTCTTAATGCAGGCTTTTCAGAAGAATTTGGCTCAAGCTGAGAGAATAGTGGTGGTAGGAAATGGTGGGATTGCCCTTGAATTAGTGTAAGTAAACAAAAAATACATATTCAAATAAAATCTTAATCCATGCAATGCTAAATCTAGTGTACATGAGTTTGGGAGAAGGTTGACTTATAAAATTGTATCTCTTAAAGCATTTAGTAGCAAAACTGATTACAGGGGTATTTTTTTGGCAACGTAGTGGTTCTTACTGACACATAAAATTAGCAAAGCTCCAGAAGAAGCTTTGACACATAGGTACCAAGAATATGCAGTTCATGTTCCACATAGTGCAACCAAGATGCAAATGCCTGTTTTTAGCAGTGGGAATCTGGCAGAAATGCACTCCTTTTTCATTATGGGGAGCAGGAAATACTAATTATTACTATTATANGAGAGTATGACTTGTCAACTTGAAGAGATTTTTTTTTTTAGTGGGTTTCTTATGTAAATATTTAGAAGTGGATTTGATAGGTTGGAAAGTTTTGGATCCCCTAGTTCTGGCTTCTGGAAGGAAACTTGACACACTTCTGCTTGTGTTGCTAACACTCAGATCCTTTTCAGACAGTCTGTCACTTTATCCCTTGTTTAAATGTCCACAGGTATGAAATTCAAGGCTGTGAAGTAATCTGGGCTATCAAAGACAAAGCCATTGGGAACACTTTCTTTGATGCAGGAGCAGCTGAATTTCTCATTCCAAAGCTCACTGCTGAAAGCCAAGAGACTCCAATAGAGTGTAAAAGAACCAAGTACACAGTGGAAGGTATGGGGGTTTATGCTGACACTGCAGCAGCAGCATTTCATATTAAAGACAGTCTGAAAATCAGCCAATTTTGCAGCTTGTAATAAGGCTTACTGTTATCATTAATGACATTTCCTTCTTCCAAAAACTGAGATTAAAAAAACAACATGAAAACTCATTCTGAATTTCTGTAGACAGAATGTAATACAGTTACTTGCAAACTGTAATAAAGTGCTTACCTTTGTGCCAAATTTGTATTCCCTGTATTCCTTCTGCTGAAGAACTTGTTCTATTTTCTGTAATGTTTTGAAGTGAACTATCTCACCATTATATAAGAAGGAGCTGTCATGTAGTAAGATATTGGAGGAGCAGATGAAACCTCACAGAACATTATTACGGATGGAGTGAAACTGCAGTCTCAGAAACAACTGTTAACTAGGACTGCATGAACAAACATTACACAAACACATGTAGAACCAAAATCATAACTCAAAGAAGAGCATGGTTCTAGACATCAGGCAGGAAGAAGAAGGATATTACACTTTCATCTTCCCCTTTGCCTGCCAGATGGTATTTTTTTATTAATTGAGAATCCTTGTTCTGAATTCTGTGGACAAAGAAGTATACACACTAAATCTGATATACTCCATCTCTTTCCTTAAGGAAGCGAGGGAAAAGGAAGACCTACAGCAGGATCTGACAAGCTGGGCAGTGCCCTAGGCCCCGACTGGCACGAGGGCTTACACCTTAAAGGGACTAAAGAGGTATAGGTATAACCTTGCTTTCATATTTGTTTAAATGTTGTGGGCATGAGCATTGTGTAGAGTTTCATGTTTGCAATAAAGCAAAAATCCTCACATTTAATTTTTTTTTCATTTATGAATTCCTTAGCTTTTAGATGTTTGCATCTGTTTTTCATTTAAAAAATGCAAGGGTTATCAGCTGTAGACCAGCTAAAGGATGTTTAGGATATTTAGCAGCTTAATCAGGAGTGATTTGTCTGTTGAAGGCTGTGGAACTGTATTTGTGTAGTGGAGAATAAAACAAGGCCCAAATTCACAAAACAATTTAGAGAAACAGGTAACTGCCCAGTTTCTGGTTTGAGCTCAGAATGTGGTTGAAATGTGGGTTGATGGTACAGAATATTTTTTCTTTTTACAGTGTTTAGAGCAAAAACTTACTATTGTTACCAGAATTTAATGCATGATAGAAAAACAAAGGATTTGCAATCCTGAAAGACAGAAAAGATGAGTTTACTTTATTCTGTTAAGTTTTAAACTCTCTTCCTGTAAGCTCATGGGAACTTGAATATGTTTTCTGGCATGCCAGAAAAACCTAATTGTCATGGACTTTCAAGGAACATCAGATACATGCTGAAAAAGCAGGTAAATTGCCATTGGCTATGGTTAGATCTGTGCCAAAAGAGGAAAGAGTGTGGGAATTCAGTTAGTGGGCTGGGATATATGGTGGGGGGTTTTCCAGTTTAGTAATGTTAATTTAGGTGAAGATATACTGCTATTAACAATCTTGTGATTGCTAATCATTATAATTTTGTCAATCTTTCTTTAGTTTTCTCATAAAGTACATATTGAAATACTGTGTGAAGTAAAGAAAATACATATACAGGAAGAATTTATCCAACTGCAGCAGACTTCCTTCACTTTTCCTAAAGAAGAAAAAAGTGTAGAACCAGATGAGGGTGAGTGCCAGTGCTGGTAAGATGTTGAAGATAAGTCTGTGCTGGAGCATGTTTGATCTTGTTTGCTGTTTTAAAGCAAATACAGATTTGAAAAATAAATCTTTCATCTCTATAAATTGAGGTGTAGCAGTTTACAGTAATTAAATTTATGGGCTACAATTAAATTACAAAATCTTATGGGTCAGACCCTTTTTTCCACAAAGTAAGCAAAATCCTGTATGCAGAATATTCCATCCTTAACACAATCCATTGAAGTAGTATTTTAATAGTGAAGTTAAAACAGGAGAAAATAAACACCAACATTTTGTATCAAAACTGAAGTAAACCTTCAAAATAGAGGAATGATTAATTATGCCTATAATTTCCACCTAATTAAAATAAAAATTTAAAATAATATTTTAGTATTCAGCTACTTTCAGCATAAGTCAAATCTGTGACCTTCTTTTTGCTTTTGAGGCACTTCCTATGTATCTGTAAATTTCTATGTAAAAGAATATTTGGCAATTGCATACTTGAGAGAACATCCCTCAGGACACAGTATTTTCCCCCTACAAATGAGGGCTTTAATTTTGGAAAATTCTGAAAAAAGTTATTAGTAGGAGTTAGACATCCAAAATAATTTTTTTCTCTAGTTCTGAGCAATGGTAAGACATGTTATAGGTAATCTCTGATAATCTTTTCCTTTTTTTTTTTAATTTTAATCTTTCTTTATCAATTCAGTTACCTCAAAAGGTTTTGTGGGTTTTTTTCTTTCATATCTTATCGTAAGACTAATTAATAAAATAATTTCTGTTGATTACATTCTCAGGGCAAAATTTTCCCCTTTTTCAGTGTTGTGGCCTGTATATGTGGAATTAACTAATGGAAAAATTTATGGATGCAATTTCATTGTCAGTGCAACTGGAGTTGTGCCAAATGTTGAGCCATTTCTTGATGGCAATAACGTAAGTATGCTGATTTCTTTTGGAGCTTTTTAAGTAAGGTGAATGAAGCTTTTTGAGCTGGTTTATGCTTCTGTTCTGACATGAAACATGGATTGCTAAAGATTAAATATTGTGCAGCAACTCAAAGTAAGGCAGGTTGTGTTGACACTGAGACATCCAACATGATACAAATGTTTTTGATTTGTCGTCTTGGCTTATGATGTTGTTCCCCAGGTGTTTATACACAGTATATATGCAGTATAAACTGTTAAATTAAGCCTATGCAAAGAGAGAAAAGCATCTGTGTAATTGGCTAATGTGGCAAAAAAGTAGAATAGTTTTCGTGTTAATGCTGTACCATATTCTTACCTTATAAATCATGACATTTGCTCCTGGAAAGGAAGCAGCTCTTTCCGATACTTTTCATGTGGGACACTGAGCTGTCAAGGGTGCTTATGTTCATTGAGGGAAGTCACCCTGAGTCAGCACCCAAACGTGGATGGTGATACTGGAGTTCGTAACTGCCGTGTGTGAATTTCCAGGCCTTGAGATCATTCTGTTTCTGTGTTTGGTGTCTACTCAGCAACAACTAAAACATCCCTGGGTTATTAACAATGTTTTCATCACAAATCCAACAAACAGCCCCCTACAAGCTACCGCTAAAAAATTATCCCAGACAAAACCAGGATGTTGGGGTATTTGAGGTTTAGTGGTGCCACCTGATTAGGAAGTAAAAGTGCTCTGGCTAAAGAAGCAAATGCGGAAAACATCAATCTGATGTTGAGCCATGAGATATTTCCAGGCCTATGCTATAATCTTAGATCAGGAATTAAGTTTTTGCAATGGTATTTTCTTGCCTTGGCAAAAATACAAAGTTATCTCTTAAGACTGGGAGTCCCTGTAACACACACTGTGATTTGGAATTTGGCAAGCCCTGTTACCTCCCTGCCTAGGTATCAGTAACAGTCCTTTAAAAACCTTTGCTGTGGTCTAGAAATAATAATAACAATAATGCTTTGTACTTTCCATGGAGGTCTTGCCACTCAGGATGGTCTCATGTTAAATAATAAAGTAACATATGATTGCTTAAGGCAGAGGAAGTTGATTGAGTTGATGACTTGTTTTATTGCTGATGTGTGCAAACCCTTCAGTTTGCTGTGGGTGAAGACGGAGGACTGAAGGTAGACAAGCACATGCAGACGTCACTGCCAGATGTGTACGCAGCTGGAGATATCTGCACGGCGGCGTGGGAGCCGAGCCCCGTGTGGCACCAGGTACATCCTCGGATGCGTGTGATCCACAGGGAATTACACATCAGTGCACATGCCAAGGAGTGAAGGGTTAAGCAAGTGGATAATCCTCAGTGTGTTGACAACAGTTTTATGGAGGTGGCTGTAAAGCCCTTCTGAGTATTAGAAACACAAAGTATGCACTGAGAAGAGCAGTGAGTGTGGTCGTGGCACAGTGACAGTCTTGTGGCATAAATCTTTCCAATTTTCTCCTTCAGATGAGGCTGTGGACCCAAGCTCGGCAGATGGGATGGTACGCAGCAAAATGTATGGCAGCAGATGCTTTAGGGGAATCTATTGATATGGATTTCAGCTTTGAACTATTTGCTCACATCACAAAATTTTTCAATTATAAGGTTAGTACAGTCTGAGAGCTGTAAACCACTGAGTAACATATACTGCTTGCTTACATTCACTTGCTGACACTGAGCAGATGCTTTAATATTGACAAAACAGGTTTCTTTATATAATTAATCCTAACTTAGATTTTCTCCCTTCCTTCTAATACATATGATATTTCAAGGGGAAGTTTTTTGAGTCCATTGTGTGTTTGCAAGCCGGTGGTGGGGGAGGGACCCTAGAGACAACTATTTCCCTATCTGCATCACTTTTGAGGCCTAGAACTGTTAGCAGCAGAAATGCTAAAAGACACTGCAGTGTTCTTACAAGAGCTTTTTCTTTTCCCCTTCCCTTCTGCTAGGTGGTGGTTTTGGGAAAGTACAATGCTCAGGGCTTGGGCTCAGACCATGAGCTGATGCTGAGATGTACCAAGGGACACGAGTATGTGAAAGTGGTGATGCAGAATGGCCGAATGATGGGAGCTGTGCTGATTGGTGAAACGGACTTGGAAGAAACCTTTGAAAACTTAATTTTAAATCAAATGGATCTTTCAGCCTATGGTGAAGATCTTCTAAATCCAGATATTGATATAGAAGATTATTTTGATTGAACAATACCCCATTCACATTTTGTATGAAGCTTTGATACCAAGCAATGTATCTTAGAAAACTGTTTTCTCAGGATTACCAGAAATGAGTGATAAACACAATTCTCTATAAAGATTTTGGGTTGATCTTGCCAAAATACTGACACAGGTACCAGCTAATGGTGCAGTTGCTGTTGAGCTGGCTCAGATGAAGAGTGAACAGTTTTAGGGCACAGGGTGCTCAGAGCTTTTGCTACCGGGAATGTGGGTTGTAAATATGTGAACCTTACGCCTTTCTTTTGCCCCCGTGTAAGTTTACTTCTGAAATAAATGTATCTTCTACTCAGTTAAGTACAGAACACAAGTTTTGCACAATGAAAGCAAGGATGAGATGGCAGTTGAGAGCAGCTTTTTAACTGCTTGTCCCTGCAGCTGTCCAGGTGTTGGGGTAAAGCCTGCACTATATTGCACAGTGCCAGCCCTGGAGAGCAGTTGTTTCATCCTGGCTTTTGATTTTGTTCTACCGTTGCTACTTGGGAGTTGCTATTTCTTTAGGGTCAAACTGGGAACAACTTACTGTACTCCACTCAATGTAAAGGTGGCAGTACATACAGAGACTTTTCTCAAAACAAATCACTTTATTTTTTTTAAGAGAATGACTGTTTTTAACTAAATTAATTCAATTTTTGGCAAAGGTCTGAGCTAAAGGATGGGTGAAAGACTATAGGCTTTAGTTACTGTCACAATTTTATCAGAAAAGTAAAGATGAAGAGCATGGTCTTAATGATATTTGTTTTATATTTGTTACACATATAAGTGTTGGGGGAGGAAGGGAGAAGAACCAAAATGCAACGACCCAGAACTTGTGTTTGTTGGTGAAACTGAACTTGCTTTTTTGATCTTTGGCTGTTAAGATGTTAAAAGTAAGCAAATAAAATTGAATCTAGCACTCAGCATGTGTGCCTGAGAATGCTTGCAGGCAGCAGTAGCTGTTGAATTTTTCCCGGGCTGGCAGGTTGTATTGTTGGTAAACCTAAATTTAGGTACTTCTGCAAAGCACAGCAGTTACACGTTTCTATTTGAATAACAAGCTGGAGAAATCCAATTCTAAAAGCAACAGACATATTTCAAAGGGACAAATACACATAATATTTCACTCATAAATACAGTATTTCACTCAAATATGCCACCGTGGGTGTAGGGACACATGTCCTTGCTCAGAACTGCAGGGATGGCAATGCCCACATGGACTGGACCAACCAGCCCTGGCAGAGCAGCAGCTTTGACCCAGCCAGGGCTCCAGAGGAAGGATGCAGCAGCATCCCAGTCTCTGGCTGTCTGATGACATTCCCTGGGGCTGGTGACAGCAGCTGCACTGGGGAAGCTGTGTCCTGCCTGCAGTTGTGTCACTGGTGAAGGAGGAGAGTCACCTGCACAGCAGGCAGAAGGAAGAAGAGAAGACAGGGTCTTCAGAGACACTGCAGAGCTAAGGACCACCCAAGTCCTGTGCTGCAAAGGAGGGAAACCTCAAGATGACACTCATAGGAGCAGTGGGTGGAGACTCCCACAGGAAGGAAGTCTGGAAACCTCTGGATGTCCTTCCCAGACTGCATGATCCTGCCGTAGTGTTACTGTATTCTACACTTCCAAAAGAGTTAAAAAAGCAACATGGTCTTACATAGGTTTTGTAATCATTGCTGTATCCTAAGATATGCACCAATTATTTTGACAGGAAACACTTTTTCCTTCACTACTAGCCGCCTTCTAGATTTGACAGTTTTTTAAAATACTTGTTCCCTGTTCAGTGTTTATTAAATAAAAATACCATTACTAAAGCACAAACTGAACTTACACACTGCATTGTCCATGGAGCAGCAACCATTATTAGATCCTAAATGTAGTCTGTGACACTCAGTCAATAACTACTGGTTGGTCATTTCCACCTGCCTGAAGCTTAGGCTTCTTTGCTTTTAAGTTAGGACCACAACTGGGCCGTTTATGTTCCTGTGATTTCTTCACCACTGAATCTTGGACAGTCTTTGATACAGTCTGGGCATTTTCTCTGCTTCCTTTCAAATTTGAAGAGGGAGATGGTTTAACCTGTAAGATAAAAAGAGTTCAATTAAAATTCTAACATTGGTTTCTTTCTTTTTCCAAGTTCCCACATAAGAGAGAAGATATTTATGAGGTTGACTGCATTACTACAAAACGTATTTTGAGCAGATACCAAATAATTAAATTAAGCTCTAATGGAGAAGATATCTATATAGCAAACCAGTACAGTTCTAAATACCTTGAAAACACTTTTCCTGTTTGTTATCCCTTCTATGGTGATGACGTGTCCCTCGTTTTTCAGCAGCCGGGCTTTCGGTCCCACCTTCAGGTAGGATATTGTAGCAAAGGCTGTGAAGCTGAAATCCTCCCTGCATAAATTAAATCAGTGTTACAAGGGAAGGCTGGAGACAGAGGCCAGACTATGCAGGGGGAAAAAATTATAGAATCATTAAGGTTAGAAAAGACCTCCAAGATTATCAAGTCCAACCATCAACCCAGCACCACCACTAAACATCCTCAAGTGCCATATCCACATGTTTTGAGAACATTCCCAGGGATGATGACTCCACCACTTCCCTGGGCAGCCTGCTTCAATCTCGACAACTCTTTCCATAATGAAAGGGACACATAACCCTTCACATAATCCATTCTGATGGATGTTCCAAATAGCAGCTTCATTCCACTTTACCTATTCAGGCAAGCAGTCTGTTGACTTAGAGCTACTCTGGCCAACACTTAATGTAATCCAGTTTGTGGGCCTTTACACACACAAAAACACTCAGACACACACTTGTCAATCTCTTGAAACACATGGAAGAAAATGAGGAAAAAAGATACAATACATCATTTGCTCACCCTCTTAATAATATAAAAGAAAGTCAGCTGTATGGAGAAATGCAAAGAAAAATTAAGACAAAATAATGGGATTAGATATTTGTAGATATTCTTGGACATACAAAATTGTATGAGGAGACAAAACACACAGCTTACAGAGGCAGCACTGTTGTTATTTTTACTATGCTTTCTTAAAACTTCTGAGTACCATTTTCCACATTAGCCAGTCTTTCTGACTAGACATCATGGGGGCTTTTGCTTTCCTTATCCATGGAATGTGAATGAGACCTATATAAACTGCAGACTTCTCCAAAATGAGTCCTGCTGCAGATTTAAACATTCTATCTGAATACGGAAGACCCCAACTTTTTTAAATTGCACAAGATGCAGCATGTCAAATGTTCCTCCAACTTTTGAAATGGAAATACAGCAATATTTGAAGGGTTTTTAGGAATACATTAAATGCACCTGAAATAAAATCAAGACTACAGAATGTATCCATTAATGTTATACAGAAGTAACAAAAGAGCAAGGAAAAATTACTACTAAATGTTAAAAAACCAAAACAAAGAAAACAAAATAGTTATCTTACATACTTCAGATACTGCTGCAGCAGTAAATGGGCAATAATTCTCTCCAGCTCCTCTCGAGGGTGCTTGGGTGGAGTAACTTCAGGCACCCTGAATTTAGACACACCTTTCCCAGACCAGGCATCAATTAATTTCAGTGGAGTGAGTTTCTCACTCATGCTGTCAGCTTGCTCAAGGATCTTGATTAGATCCCTGCAGTATCCTGTTACATCCATCTTCTCACATGCTGCAAGTAAAAGTGAAGGAACATTTAAACAGAAAGTTCTTTGTAGTTATATACAGCTATTAGTACATATCTTTGTGCTGTATAAAAGCAACACTTTTTTTGTTTTGCTTTTAAACTAACTTAACAAATAAAGTGGTAACTTTTCTTCTGTCAAATCGGGATATATGTATACTCACATATTTTTCTCCATTATTGAAACTCCCATCTGACAAACATTTGTACTTGTATTTAATGTTACAAACCAGAAATTATTTCAAAGCATAAAATTTGCAATGTAGCTACTACGTTTCTCTAGAACTAGATTCCTTTTCCTCACCCACAGTGTTTATTATGAAAAGATTAGAGAGCACAGAGGAGGTGAAGACTATAAGTGAGACATTTCTTCTCTCAAGACAGTTATGGACAAAATGAGACAGACATAAAAAGCAATAATTACATTATGATATAATAATGTAATTATTATATAATAGATATATTATATATATAATATAATAACTAGCTTCATTATCAATAACAATTCCGAGCACCAACTCATCAAGGTAGTACATAATGATCAGATCATTGCACAGAATTACCTCAGCTGACTGATACAAAGGATTAAGTACTGAAAAACAAGTACTACTGCTAAGTTTCCTTAGAGCTTGCTTAAGTATCAAAAGGGCCTAGAGGTGAAGAAGCAGTAAATATTTCAACTTCATTTCATCACAGGGCTCCTGCAAGCCTTGGGGACAGGCCAGCTCCATACTCTTCCCAACCTCTGATCCCAGTGTATATTTCAGCTAAGCCCCGTTTCTAATTAGGAGATAACAAGACATTGTTACTTGCAAGATTTTGCAAAAGACTTTCATTATATAACAAAACTGTATAATGAAAAGGAATTAAATTTTGGTTTGTCAGCTTTACACCCCAGGAACATAGATGGAAATAAAGTCTAGTTATGAAAACAGCTTTGAATACAAAATTGTTCCCAAGTTTTTTCAAGTGTTGATCACTATATTATCCAAATGCTTTTTGCAACAGATATGTAATAATGAGGAGATGGTATTTTCCACATATTACAAGAATTCCCCTAGGTGGTCTTCAATGAGATTTAAGGTGATTTTGTGCATCCTTTAGAGATGCCGAAGACCAGCTTTCTTTCAGCTTTTTCAGAATTTCTAGCTTTCCATGGGGTTTCCCATGTCTAAGTCACAGCACTCACTTTTTAATCGCAACAACAGATATTTTGTTCGTCTTCTGAGTCTTTAGGCTTTCTAATGGGTACCAAAAATCACAACAAAGCCTTGAATTAGAGTGCTCAGTTGTCTGAGCATTGCACACTTGTCGTGCAGTCCCGACACAGGAACATCTCATGAGCATGCAGCCCTGAAATTCTCAGGGATTTTTCCAGGCAAGTTGTGAGAGGCCGTGCAAAGTGTTCCTACTCAGAGCCTGAGTGTGAACAGTTTGGCATGCAGGGGCTCCTCCTCAATAAAGCTTGCACACCCAAACAAATCCTGAAACAAAACCTGACAACCAGAATCCTTTCAGAACAGGTAAGCCAATCTCCCCCTTGCCCCAGCTTTTCTTTTGAGAACAGGTAAACTGCTGAGCCTGAAAAATACCAAAGTGTCCAACCTCAGGCAAAAAGCCAAACCAGGAAGTATCCTGCTAAACACCCTGAACTTGGCAACAGCAGGCCACCAAAAACTGATATTCATAACAAAATCTGCACCTTGAAAACAGTCAGTAATACAAGCACAGGTCTCAAAATTTGCTTATAGTTTTTCTTTTAAGGTGTTTCTTTAAATCAACTTTTCCTATGTTCTCTGTCCTTTACCTACCATTCTCTCTACAGCAGTTATCACACATTCTGTTGCAGTTTTCAGAATCCCACACTTCATCAAAGTGGTGGGCAATGAGCACCCGACGACACCTGAAGAGCAGAGAGCAGAGGGGGGCTATAGAACCCAAGTGAATATATAACACTTCTGTTATACATCATGAAAATGGCAAAAAAGGTCCCTAGGGACAGCTCAGATCTCAAAACAAGCGTAAAGAATTATCACAGGAAAAATCAGAGAACAAATACTGCAACACCCGTATTGCCTATCAGCTATGCCAATAGGAATGATTTAACACTGGTGTAGGAACAGTTTGGTTGAAGCAGAAGAGTATAATCTGCAATTTCAAGAGAATGAAAAATGCTAAGAATATGAACTCATTGTTACACCGAGGCCACCAAAGGCTTTACTGGATGCACCAGTTGTCAACAACACAGGTACCCCTGTTTTCCATGAAGTATTCCAAATAGCTCAGTGGAGCAGGTGAAGCATTAAACACACATGGATTCCTATGTGGCCATTAAACACTGTAGCTTAGAGTCAAAACCAAAGCATTCCAGTATTTCCTCTGACTGGGATTTGAAATCCAAACAGTGTTTGTTGACAGATATTTCACCTCAACATAACCACTTTCAGAATTGTATCCTGATAGCTGGCAAGCTTGTTCCTGTTTCTGTGGGTAGTTTTGTTTGGTGATGGGTTCATTTTGGTTTTGTTTTGGGTTTTTTGTTTTGTTTTTTTTCAAATGCCCTCTAAAAACCCCAACAAAATTAGCCTATTTAAAAACTAAGCAACCAAGCAACCACAGTAACTTACTTGTTCATATTTTGGCAATAAGATACCATATCATACAGCTTCTCTTGGCCAACATTTTCCATCACTACCATTGAGCTGATTCTGAATATATCTCCAAACCCATAATACAAAATGCAGTCAGCTTTTTGGTCATCTCTACCTGTAGTGCATTAAAATGAACAGAAAATTAAAATCTCAACCAGCTGCCCCTCAAGTTCCTTGAAAAGCTTTTCTCCACATAGGCTCAAATCTGCCTTTAAAAAAGTACTGAGATGAACATGATCAAAAAAAACCCAAAACACCACAAAATGTTTTGGGGGCAGGCTGTAACAGGTGTTTAGGGCTGCTAAACACTGATCAATTTTTAAAATTCCCTGCTCCAGACTCCCCATCCTACTTGTATTTCTGAAATTCATTGATTAAACATCATCTAGAGACAATCTGAGCAAATCACACATTCCAGTTGCTATACAAAATAAGAAAATGAAAAATTGTATGTCAAATCCATGTCATGTTATTCTGGTGAGCCACAGATGTGATAAAAATCAAGTAATTAAAAAAATGCAGAGTGGAGGTCTAGGTACCCAGTTATTCTTTGTTACACTGCAGTAGAGGCCTGGTCATGAATGCAGTTTATATTTACAGCCTCTTTACAGAGGCAGTGTCATTATACCCTTTGAAAACTATCTCAAAGCCAGCAGACTTTGCACAAATGCCTGGAAAATTGAAGGACAGTTTTACTGGTTTAATGGATGTAAATGGCACCTTCGCAAAAGCCACTTCCTACAATACCTGCACGTCCACTCTCTTGGTAGTAGTTTTCCATGGACTTGCTCATAGAATGATGAATTACAAACCTCACATCAGGTTTATCAATTCCCATGCCAAAAGCAACAGTTGCTACTACAACCTGGAAAAAAGAAAAATATTAAGAAATCATCAAGGTACCAAACCACAATTTGTTTAAATGAGACGTAAGTACATGAAAAGTATTTATTTAACCTGGATTTGATTTGTTGCCCATCCTTTATGAACTTTGGTTTTATATTTAGCATCCATGTTTGCATGGTAAGTCCCTGCCTTGATTCCCAGTTTCTGCAAACTCACAGTGACTTGCTCAGAATCCTTCTGAGAAAAACAGTAAACAATTCCTGCACAAAAATGGAAGAGGTCTCATTGTAATGCCTTAAAAAGGTCAAACAATCCCCAATACTTGAAAACAATTGTGAAAGTTTTATTAGCTTATAAAAGCAATAATTAAAAAGCAGTATACAGTCTTTGAGCCTATTTAATCCATGGTATTGGTATTCATGAAGGAAACTTCAATTATCATCTTGGACCTGAAAGCTAAAAGGAAATACAGGTGCCAATCCATAGAATCATGGGAGTATCCTATTAATGTTCAAGGAGGACAGTGCTTATTAAAGCTTCTTGAAAGAGGTGCTATTCCTTATGACATCTATGGCATCTCACGTGATGTTTCAGTTAAATCTGCTTTTTGTCATTAGCCAGGCTGGGCTAGGTCAGGGATTACACACAAAGCCATGTGATTTGTGATCATCTAGCACAGTTTGTACTCAGAGAGCTGCTCCTCACAGCCCCAGAGCTCCAAGCACAGACAGGGACACACTGCTGCTCCAGAAATGTGCGTTCCACTGCCTTGGCAAGATGTCTCTCCTCTTTATTTCCACTACATAATTTATTGATTATACAAGTCCAACTTCTACAGTTCTGCTTTTATCTGCAATTCACCCCATAACACCCATTCTGGGCACTGAGTAACAGATGACCCTTATGATCAAATATGAAAAAACTGTTAAAGGTAACAAGTATCCTGACAGATACTAAATAATGTGTGATTTAAGAACATAGAGATGACCTTTTCTGAGCTTTGCTTTTCCAATTTTAGACCTCCTATTAGTCTTACCTATGTAAACATTGTTCTATAGACAGCAACATTCCAATTCAACATTTCAGAAGATACAAGTAAGCAGTAAAGACATTTAAACACTAATGAATGATGCAAGAAATTATTCAAGGTGTGGATCTTACTAAATTTAATTTATTCTAATGCTATTCTAATGTTTAATTTATTCTAATGTTTAATGTATGATGAAGGCAGAATTTCTCTACATGCTTCAAGATCACTTGAAAGCATCCCAATATCCTTGTAATGCTGAAGGTTATGAAAAATCACATGTGCCTTTTTGACACTTTTTACCTGACAGTCCTTTGTATCTTCCATTAATGGTCTTAACTATGTCCTCAATGAAATCTTCGTTATTTGAAGGCTTATGCCGAACCTTGAAAATGTATTATGCACATGTCAGAGTTCAACTGGGCAAACAGTCTGCCAAACAACCGTTTTTTACTTTTTCCAGTATAATAAACACATCTATTCTGCCATTTTAAAAAAACCACTATATTCTCTTTATGAACAATCAGATTACAACTCAAAAGTCCATTGAAAAATAAACCCCAAAACAAACCTGCAAGCTTTCTCCACAAAGAGCAATAAACAAACCTGTGGCCAAAGTGAAAATACAGCACAACACAATAATTCACAACCTTTTTGCTATCATGGGACGTATCTTCCAACAGGTTGAAGCGGTCTGAACCTGCTGCCTGCCTCTCCTTGCAGGAGACAGCACAACAGCACTGCAGCCATAAAACCAGGTAACAAGACCTACCTCATAATAAAGGTTGGGCCGGTTGAAGGAAGCAGTAAAGGTAATGCACTTCTGAACATGCAAAATGTTCTGAGCATCCTTTAAAACATGATTGGTAGCTGTTGCTGTCAATCCAATCAAGGGAGTATTGGGAAACTGTCTTTTCAAGATGCCAAGAGACTTGTAGTCTAAGCAAGAAAACAAAAAGGGGAAAAGAAAAAGATTTCTCATACCACAAATGCAAACTTAAAAATTACATTAATGTAAATAGTATTTAATGGGGTAACACTGCAATAAATGTTATTACTGCGGAACTACTACAGAACTAGTTTATACATCCAAAGGAAGTAACAAGCAGATTGCACTTACCAAAAGAGATGTCTTCTAACTGAATTTTAAAGAATCAATCACAGAATCATTTGGGTTGGAAGACACCTTAAAGACCATCTTGTTCCAACCCCCCTGCCATGGGCAGGGACACCTTCCACCAGACCAGGTTGCTCAGAGCCCCATGCAACCTGGCCTTGAAGACCTCCAGGGATGTGGCATCCATAACTTCTCTGGGCAACTGTTCCCGTGCCTCACCACCCCCAGAGAAAAGGATTTCTTCCTAACATCCAGTCTAAACCTACTCTCAGTTTGAAGTTATTCCGCCTTGGCCTGTCACTCCAGGCTCTTGTAAAAAGTCCCTCTCCAGTTTTCTTTTAGGCTCCCTCCAGGTACTATAAGGCTGCAATTATCAGCCACAATTCAGAAGACAAAAATACATGGAAATATAAATTTTTAAAAAGTTAGAAGAATGTGTGGCACTGTATTAACCAACACTTAGGTTATTCTGCAGGTCTGTTTTTACAAACAGCTTTTGAGTAAATAAAACTTTTCTAATAAACGAGCAATGTGGAATTTGGATACATAGACCAGACTGTAATAACAAAAAGTTTTAAAGGCTCAGTACTGACAATCACCTGCTGCCTCAGAACAGAAATGCAGCTAGAGGTACATATCCAAATTCCACACTGCCTGTTGAACTAGCCTGGCTCTTGGCTCGGGCACCACATCTTAGCAAAACCGCTAAGAGTGGCTTTACAGTTGATATTGCTTCAAATCAGGTTTTCTTTCAAAGACAAATAATCAGTAACCAACAATATTCTACAATCTCCTAGAGAGGGAAAAGACTGAAGCACACCTTTTTTTCCTGTAAGTGAAGGGCATTTGTTTCCACTTGCTTTAGAGATGATTAAAATATATCTCATGAATTTACAAAATGCTCTACCTCCTTCACCATAAGTACCAGGGAATGGTGTACAGAATGACACTTTCATGTAGCAGTAGATTAAAGGTAACTATTGTCCATATTAAAGATGCAGCCAAAACCTTCCATTTTATGAAGCTCCAATTAAAGTAAGCTGAATAAGGCACTTTTCATAATACTGACAGCAAAATCTATGTTGAAATCATCATATGCATGAACTTAGCTCCTGGACAATTTGCAAATTAAAGTCCTTGAGCTAACACATGTACTTGTCACATCACACATGAAGAATTTACTTAACACATGAAGAAAGCAGCTGGCCTTATTTCAGGCCCAACCCATTATTCACTGATGCCTGAACAACCTTGCAAAAGGCATTTCTGAGAGGTATACCAGGCCTGAAGTCATGGCCCCACTGACTGCAGCAATGCACCTCATCCACAGCGATGCGAGCCAGGCACCCAGCCTGATAAGCCTTCTCCAGCTTGGACATGAACATTTTGCTCTTTGCAATCTTCTCAGGGGTCACATAAATGAGCTTCAGTTGTGAATTCCTGTTCAGCATTTCCGTGTGGACCCACTTCACGTGCTCCTGTTCAAAACAAAACGAGACAGCAGGGGGTAACAAACTGGTACAACACACTGAAGTTGCCTAGTGCTAAGGTTTTTACAAGACAATTAGCAATTCATAAGGTGTAATTAACAGAGACTGATAAATTGTTCCACCGTATTGACCACTATAAGCCTTTGTAGAAGATCACTATATATAAAATGGTCATTTTAATACTTAGAAAATCTGTGATGGACCTTTGAAGAAGCAAAGTGTTGAATATGTGTCTTTGCTTCATCATGTGGTATCAATATTTTCCCAATAAACTATGATGTACCAAACATACCTGTGATACTGCAAGTGTAAAATAATTCCTTGCACACAACAGTGGTTTCTATTACTGAGTTTTCAGAGTGCTCTGCATCAAAGCAGGCTTCAGGTTTGGCACAAGCACATTTGACTTATCAAATCCAGTGTCACAAGCAAGTTAATGATCATGGCCTCCTGCTAGTCAGGAAAATAATTGTAAAAAAGCAATTGTCTAGTAAGAGACTGGGAAATGAGTTGCTTCTTGGTCTCTGAATCAAACAGCTCACCACCCTATAGTAAGAGAGAAATAATTGTATGTAAAAGCCTGCACTGCTCAACATGGTAGCACTCGACAAAAATCACCTACTCCAAGTCTAGAAACGAAGTAAAAGTTTACAACACACACCAACCAAAGGTACTTCACATCCTCTAAGTAACCTCAAGAAATCTATTCCACAGAAGGTGTTGGCTCCCATGTGTTGTTGTCAGTAAAACATGAACACAAGATACTTAACCACCTTACCCATATCACAGCACCCTCCTGGCTGTTGATAGATACTGTTAATAGAACAGCATTAGCTGATAAATCTGTCTCATCAATTCAACATTCACAAGTTACTACACAGAGGGGAGGTACCAGCACATACACCACAAAACAGATGAAGTTAAACATACCTTGCTGCTTGAGGCATTTAATAAAGCTGCAGATATACCAAGCTGTTCCAAAACCATGAGCTGATCTTCCATGAGAGATATCAAAGGACATATCACTAGTGTGAAACCTGTAACAAACAGTCATTGTGCAAACTGAGCAGTTCAGATGTCACAAATATCTCCTCTAATTCTTTTTACTGATGCATCAGCCTTGCCCTGAAGAAACTGCCAAATGTAAGCTCCTAGATAGCTGACAAGTGAGTGCCAGATCACACAGGGATAATTCTTATTAATGGCCCATGGCATGCACCTCCTTGTAGGGTCTACACCACAAACAACTGAGCTGCAACAGACAGAGTATAAAAATACACAAAACAAAACAAGTTGGATATCTGCATCATCAGGTGCTGATTTACCATAGAACTAAGCAGTGACAGGTAGTGGCAAATTTGGCTTTTGTAAGTAAGTAAACTTCCAGTGCAATTGAATGAGTTATTAAAAAAACCCAACCAAACAAAACCAAATCAACCAAACAAAAACCACACCAAATAATGTTCATTCTCCAAATAACTATAAAAGGGAGAAAACAAATCTAATTCTTTATATTATGTCCTTCTTTTTCCCCCTTACATACCATCAGAACAGACAGCTGGTAACTGGTAACAAAGGCTCTTTCCACCACCTGTAGGCATGACAAGAAATATATCCTTTCCTGCCATTGCAGCATTTACTGTTTCAAGTTGCAGTGATCTAAACTTCTGGAGTTTAAATTTGCTCTGCAGTGCAGTTTTTATCTTCTCATACCATGGAAAATCTGTTAAGGGAAAAAACCAACTCAACAAATACATTTCATAAGCTAATTAAAATATAAGGAGGAGGAGTAATTTACATATTAAATAACTAAATCTGGCAGTGACACAATTTTAGATCTGGAAAAGTGTTTAAAGATTCAATAATGGCACAGAAAAAGCTCCACACAACCCGAGTCTGGATACACCATTTTCTAGGGTGGACCTTTGAAAACTCAAATTGTAAACACAATCCACCTCCAGACCAAAGCTCTCATTGCACATGGATGTGAACTAATGTGAAAAACTCAAAACAGATGAACTTAGGAGTGCTAATGATCATATTAACTCATTAGTCCAAAATTAACTAGAAATTAGAATCCCACCCTGAAAATAAATAAAACCAGACACTGAGCCCTACAATAGTTACTCAAATCCTTCCCTCAAAACAAATAGTATAATGAAGTAGGGATACAATTTTTCCATATATTCCATCAATAATAAGCATTTGTAAAAAAAAAAAAAAAAAAAAAAAAAAAAAAAAAAAAGGGGGGGGGGAAATTGTATAATCTTCCCCAAAATCACCACCCCACTATGCTTATAATAGGTTTTCCTTTTCTTCAATAAAGAGCTAAAGACTGCACTTGTTAAAAATGTAATACTGTAAAAACTTAAATTATGCTTCATGATGCATCTTTTAGGTACCTTTAAAATTAAAATGCAGAAAAACTGTGGGAGCTCTGGGTTACACCACATGCAATGCAAGAATTAACTCTGGGACCTGAGGTGACATTGCAAAGAAAATTACAAAGAGCACAGTCAACATTCAAGGTTCTCTGAAACCAAGAAAAGCCTCCCACTGACTTCCATGAGCTTTCTACTGGGAACAGATTTAGCTGCTGCCCTTGTTTAACACATACACAGCATCTGATTGCAATGATATTAATTTTCAAAGCACAGGAGGAACGAATTAGGCATAGAACTACACAACCAAATGATTTTTTCAATAGCATAATTTGCAATGATAAAGTATCAGTATTCTTACATTTGCATAATACTCCTCAAACACAGATAAATATGGATTCAACTACAACATTATTTTCATTTTTTAAAAAGCCAAAAAAGCCTATATATACAATAGACATAGGCATTTCCAAATTAAAAATTAAAAAGTAGAAAAAAAAAAATTAAAATATCTGAGTCAAATTTGGCAAGGCATAACATGGCCAAGAACCACCAACTATCCCGGACTGCAGCTAATGCTTAACTTGAAAGACAGCAGCCCTCACACCACCATGAGGCATGAGGCACTTGTCACTTGCACTAATTCTACCATAATAATGTATTCTAGGTTAGTTTTGGCAGTCAGCATCCATCTAATTTGCATTAATTTGGTAAGACAGTGAGGCTACATAACCCATCACAAATACCACCAATGTCCTACCCACTCAAGCAAGAAGAAACACAAAATTAGCAAGAAACATCTCTAAGTGCAAAATTGTCATTATCAAATCCTGAGAAAATCCAGAGCAATTTGTTTTAGAACACAAACAAGGCTAAGTATTGCAATATAATTTAAGTATTTAGTACACAAGTATTGTATTAAAAATTTACTCTGGGATTCTATTAGTAAATAAAAACAAATTGTGACTTTGCAACAAGCAAATAATTAAAGTAGTTATAACAGGCCATTCTGACAGAACAGATAATTTGGCCAGAACAACTCAAGATTAGTGTTTAGGAATGTCCAATGAGACAAGTACAACCATTACCCCATTACCCTGGCATGTCAGCCAGCTGATGAAAATTAAATGGGACAATATCATTATCCAAACAAAACTCTGTATACTGAATTAGTTCACCTTTCTGCTAAAATATTAGAATTTGACTCTGCAAACCTTTTTTGTTCCATTCCTCAGCTGAGGTTTCAGTGTCTTTACTTCCACCTGCCTCCAAGTCTCCTGAGGACTGTTTTATCAGATTCTTTACTCTCATCTTCTTTTGAAGGAGTTCCTGCTGCTTATCCACAAGCTCCTGTATCTGCATCTCTACTGCTTGCAGCTCATTCTCAATGGACACCAGCACCTCCTCTAGCACTGCAAGGAAAAGCAAGGAGAAGGCACAATACAGACTACAGTTATGTGCTGATGCCAGTTTTAATTGTATTAATTGTACTTCAATCCCAATGTAAGCATAACATGAGCAAGTTGATAATAGAAAGCAGTTATTTACATGTGAGAAGCAACATTAACCTCAGCAAGGTAAATTCTTCTGGAGCTGAAAATAGGGCCATTAGCAAAAAGCTATGTTTCATGCACCAAGATCTCCCTCCTGCACTGAACAAGAGGATCTGATGATCCACAACGTTTGGATATAGAGGAAAAATGCTTTTACAAACACAAGCCATCATTCACACAAAAAAAAAAAAAAAAATGAAGGAAACACTCCTCAAAAGCTTGGGTTACACAAGTAAATCTTTGGTAGGAATTTGCCTCTTTCCATCCCAATAGGTATGTGTGTGAAGCCAATCCCCGGAATAAAGAATTTAAAAGAATAATTAACACATACACCTGCATGCCAAGCATGTATCACTATTTCAGAGCCAGGTCAGAAAAGCATAAGAAGAAATTACTTCTTCCCCCACACCCAGAAAACCCAAGAGATTTCGGTCCAACCAGAGCAGATATGGTAATACGGTTATGGAAACAAAAATGTGTGATATGGAAGAAATATCCTCATTTCAAACGGCACAAAATGGTGACAAGCTGTCTTCCTAAATGCCCACTGCTACTCAGCAGAAAAGAGTTAAGAATATCTTAAAATATGAAGCACATTTTCAAAATATTGAAAATCAAGTAATTTCCTTGACAAACTTGATTTTCATCATACAATAGCTTGGGTTGGAAGGGACCTTAAAGCTCATCTTGTTCCAACCTCCCTGCCACTAGACCATGTTGCTCAGAGCCCCATCCAAACTGGCCTTGAACACTTCCAGGGATGGGGCATTTTGGGTTAGTTTTACCTAAGAAACAACCCAGTAAAAGAATTTTTCTTCAAATCTTAAGTATAATAGCACAGACCCCACAAACTCTTTTCTGCATACTATAAATTAATATAAATAATAATCAGTAACATCAGGTGATTGTGTCTGGTAGTTAAACAACAGCAAAATGAACATACGTAATATTAATTGTGGATTACCTGCAACGGCTGTCATCTTTGGAGATTAAAGAATGTTATCCCTAGGAGATCTTATTTAACCAAGCAACTGCCACTAAAAAGAAAATGAAATATATACATTTAAAAATATATTTTATAAGTCAACCTTCTCAACTTAGAACAGATTTACTGCAGGAGATTCTTCATTACCAGAGCTGTTAATGTAACAGTTTAAGTACTGGTTAACTTAATTTGCTTATGTAAAGAAGCTCCACTAGATGACATATGCTTTTTCCCTTCTGCAAAGTGAATGAACACAAACTCACAACCAATTCCCAAGGCCACAATTCACCAGGCTTCTAAATGAATGCAAGTGAATTTTGACCAAGTCACAAATTTCCTGCAAGAAGAATGCTCTAACGTAGACCAGTCACTCACCACGTGTCCATTATCTTTTTTGATCTCTTCAAAGACAATTTTACAGAAGTCTGAACACATTACATTGTGACCCTTAGAAAGGGAGCCACCATAACACCTAGAGGACCTGTTAGGAGGAAGTGAAAACGTGGTTTGGTTCAGAGGAGGGGGATTGATTTTGAATAGATCATCAGTGAAATGAACATAGACTTCTATTTATTGGCTCATTTTTTGAACAACAATCTTTGTCATATTATACATTAACAATACCAAACGCAAGAAACTAGATGTCTTCTGTTACTGAATTCTGAACTATTTATTACATGGATGGATGCAAAGTCCAATGGAAGGTGATAGGGAAAAAATTCAGCAGATCCTCACTATCAGCTGATTCAACGATAACAAAGACCTGCCCCACTCCCATAAATGGAGGAGGAAACATATATTAAAAATGATGTGTGACTATGATGTCTATGTAACTCAGGACACAACAAGAAAGTGCTTACATAGCTTGAGATATAAGATATCTATGTAACCTTAATGTCAAAATAACCCAAATCATTACTTTTATCAATATAACTTGAAGAATATTAATACAACCTGAAGCATAACCTTCTATATCACCTAAAATCATAGCTTTTACTTATGTAGCCTGAATCATAACTTCCATACCTATAACCTGATGCTTATAACCTGAATCATAACTTTTGGTATCCATATAATCTAATATGAATAACTTCTTATACAATGTAATGGCTAGTATATAGTTAACTAGTTGCTTATATGCAGAATAGAGAAAAAGGAAAAAGATAAAAACTTACCAGGTGTATTTTAGAGATAGGTAAGTGTAGTACTAATGAGAAATTGGCAAGCCAAGCCAATTATCCACAAAACAAAGAATTTAGGCCGGTTAAGACCAGATAGACTGAAGGGCATCGCAACTGTGCATGCCTTGAAGACAAAGTTGAAAGGTTCAAGTGTGGAGAAGACTTTAAAAGCCTTCATCAAAGACCCCCGAATTGGGGAAGTGCATGTGCAAAGGATCATCTAATAACTATAAGATCATGCTATGTAAATTAGTTCCGGCACGTATGTGATGATGCTGTAATGACATAGCAACATTAAAGAAAAATTTACTGTATAAATATACCACCGCACTTGACAAAGGCGGGCGAGTTAGGAGGAGAAATCCCCCTCACCACCAGCGCTGCAATAAACAAATACCTGCTCTACAGACATCGGTCTATGGGGATTTATTCCCAGCCTATCTTCCGGACATCAACTAAAACACTTCCGCATCACCCAGGGCCAGATCCAGACACCTCTTAATCACCTCCAGGGATGGTGACTCCAGCACATGCCTGGGCAGCCTACTCCAATGTGGGAATATTCACACGCACAGAGTTTGACTATTACATGGAACACATACACGAAGATATATAGTGAACACATACATTGGAATATTCTCCGCACTCCTCACCCACAGGCCAGCCGCGGGCACGGTGCTTTTCAGGCCGGAAGCACCTACCCGGTAGGCCTGCAGAGCGGGGCGGGATAGATGGACGGACGGATGGAGGCAGCAGACGGCACGCAGGGAAGCCCCTGCTCGGCGGATGCAGGATGGAGCGAGGCGGGATGGAGGAAGGGAAGAAGACTGCTGGGGGAGGCAAAGAAGTACCTGCGCAGGGAGTGCAGGGCGGGGAGGGACGGAGGGAGGCTGCAGAGGGTAGGCAGGGAGGCACTTGCTCGGTGGACTCAGGGCGGAGCGGGATGGATGAAGGGAGAGAGGCTGCCGAGGCCAGGCAGGAAACGCCACCGCGCCTCGCTGCCGTGTCCTCCCGTGCGGCGGGCTCAGGCCTAGCTCAGGCTGATGGCTCCCACAGCTACCCCAAGGGTTAGTACCAGCCGCGCTCCCGCAGCTTTTATCCTTTATCCTTTATCCTTTNGCAGAGTAAGCTCTGCCGCCGCTCCCGGGGGGAGGAAGCGGGGAGGGGCCGCCCGCTGCGGGGCTGAGGGCGTCGGGGGCCGGGGGGTCCCAGGGCGGCCGGGCTCGCCGGGCCCGCGCTCTTTGTCCGCGGCGGGGCCTCCCGGGAGCGGCCGAGCAGGGGCCGGCTGG